>JAQGBE010001497.1:0-10924 GCA_034698225.1 Scheloribates latipes | reverse complement strand
CTTCTCTGGTAGAGCTTCTCGATTGGTCTGAGCACTTCGGCCAACTCGTGTTCGATGGCATCGGCCTCTTCGATCTCCGGCACATACTTGTGGTAGAAGAACATGATGGCCAACAAGACCGCCCCCAATATCATTAGACCACCGCTGGTGAAGAACGGAGTGTATAGTTTACGGCCGTATTCGTCCCGCGATAGAATTGTCTTGTTTGTGATGGAAACTGGGATCTCAGTGGTCACATTGCCGTAGTTGAGGACATTCTCGTATTCGTATTCAACACAATCGTCGTCATCTGTGCAAGGTGATATTGGTCAGTTGTGTGATAGTCTAACAAGGTAATATATATAGTGCATCACTCACCGAAGATGTATGGCTGGACCAGCAGTGGCCCGATGATGATGCCGAGGCCGTAAGTGAACTCGGCCATCTGCATTGCCGCAGCGCTCTTCTCGTCCCACATCTCGATGAGCCAAACCGTCTGAACGATGTCCAGACAGCCCGAGCCGATGCCGGCCATCAGTCCGAACAAATAGAACACTATGAAGCCGGGCGTCATCGGCGTCAGCACCGTGGTCAGGCCGTAGAGGGACAGCGCTATGATCAGGGTCAGCTGGCGATTGATGTATTTGAACAAGAAGCCAACTAAATGGGTTGGATAGTTAGCTAGGTGTTTGCTGGCTTATGTATGGCATGAGCACTCACAGCACGAGCCGATGATGGTTCCGATGGCGAACAGAGTGAAGAAGTGACTGACCACTTCGGCATCTTGGTTCAATACGCATGTGTAATCAAGTAGAGCTGGCGACATACAGGTTATACAAATACCCTGGTGAACGGTGAAGAATGGCAATTGATAACTCAGCTGATAGAAATGAGTTTGACAAGTTTACATAGGTCATGTTGGCGTAGCACAGCAGGAATGTGTAGGCATACTTGTCGAACCGGGGCAGTCTCTGCTCACTGGACTCGTCCGAACCACTCTGGGACAGCCGGTCGGGAGTGTCCACCTCCTTGTTGACCGACTTGGGTGGGGCGCCCAGACTGACACTGCTGTCCACCACATACACCATATTGTCTTTGTAATGATCATCTTTGTTGTTCTCTTTGGTAGTGTTGCCCTCCATGAGTGGTGACAAATCTAGCTAGCTCATGTATGCAACGAAAAGAAATATGTTCTTGTGTACAAGATAGTTTTATATTTATATGCGACCAAATTATCTCGTCCCCTTGATTGTTGTGAACTATTATCAAGTTCACTTTTGGCAACATTGAAAAGGTATTACAAATAATTAGTTATAATTCGGTAAATCTATCTAGATCAAATGACACGATAGACATGATAGTGTGACAACATAGTTTCTGAGCTTGTTCACTTATGCTGGCCCTATCACTGCCATTCCGAACAAGATTAGCTAGGCCAATTCGAGGAACAGAGCCGCGCATTCCAGTCATTTCCCGGTTACGACCAAACATGACATCACCGAAGAGGACATTGATGTCATGTTCGTCTGCACCGAAGACGTCAGCCATTGATGTGCCGACCGGTGACTACCGAGGCATTCATCGCATTGCTCTGCGATCGCAGTCCAGACCTAATCCTAATGGCAATTAATGTCGAATCACATGACAAACAAATGTCAGCCAGGAGTGAGTCAATTGACTCAATCGTTTTGGTTAATCCCTTTTCCAATCCCTATCCACTCTTCACTGGATCGCAGACCCTCTCAGCTCCTGTGCTGTACTTTACAAGAGTATTGCACAGAGTATGACATTTACACTATCTGTGGTGACACCACTCCACCACTCCATCGAGAGCTACCGTCTCTCAAGTGATTCTGCAAACAATGCCAGTGATCAGTGCTCGCTTGCCAAGAGCACTCGACGATATTGCACCAGGGAGCCTCACCCACGGTCAAGTTCGATCTGGTTCGCCAGATAAGTATTTTTAGAATCGAGGAAAAATACAAATTCTGGTTGTGAAATGAAGCGAGAATTGTTAGCATGCTCATATTGCTAGCAAAATATATCATCATATGTGGTGTGACGTGCGTTGCCTTCCATTCGGGATTAACTGCACATTACACAGAATCTCGAGTCGAGTCGCGAATCAGTCCATTCCTGTGCACTCCGTCTGGCCTTCGAGTGATTGTTTGTGTCGCCACATATCAGTTAAGGTGTGAGAGGATCTAGATTACGCTCTCATCTTAGCTAGTTCATCTCCACCGATTACAATAATAAACAATAAACAGGATCACAAATAGTTCAAACAAATCATATCTTTTGTTTTCTTATACTTATTTTCAATTGATCTTGGTTCAAGTGAAAATCAATTTTAATTTTTATCATAGTTATTGATAGCTGAACATATTTATTACTTGCTAGCAGGGTTGCCAGCTCATTTTGGCCCTGCCCTGGATATTCACTGATATTTTTCAAATTTCGCCTGGATATCTAGCTAAATTAAGCCAATATCACCTGAACTGCCATGTTAATTGTGAAAATTTTCCCTTTTTCGCCTAGATTCCAACCCCAAAACCTGGACAATCCAGGCCGGCCCTGGCCGTCTGGCGACTCTGCTTTGCTAGCATGTTTATTACAAGTTTAGCCTTGATAATTTTGTGTTTGAAAAACATGTATTTTCTAGAAACTTCTGGAATTATTTTACTTTTATATGCAGAATATTTTATTTTAAGCATGATTCATTGTATTTTGATTCTGAAACGAGCAAGTTCACTTTAAGCTATCTCTATCATCACTGACCAAGTTGTGTGTCCACACGAATGGCCACTTCTGACCACTTCTTTTGCCGACCGATCAATAGCCGACCCATAAGTGGACGTAATTGTTGTGAAGACAACTGTAATGAAGACAATGTTTGCATCGATTGACGCAATCAATCAGTGAATCACACAATCAGTCAAAACATTGTAAACACTGTAAGACTGTTGACAACACCACTCACTGACCACTTCCGACCGATACGCTAACCGATGGCCACATTCAACGCCAGTCACCACGAGTCGGGCGGAGTCGTCCTCTTCGCCGGCGAACTGATCCTCTTGTACTGCGACAATGTCAACATCGCCACCGAGAACAAGTCGCAACAATCGGTGAGTCACCCGCCCAATGACCAAGCTAACCAGTCTCGTCAGTCGAAGGGCCGCCTCTATCTGACCACTCACCGAATCATCTTCACGTCAGACCCGATCCACCAGAACATGAATCTGCAGTCGTTTTCGGCCCCGTTCTACGCCATGTTTGACCTGTCACTGGAACAGCCGGTCTTCGGCGCCAATTTCATCAAAGGCCGGGTCAGACCCGAAGCGCAACCCGACTCAGCGCAAGGCATCACCTTTAAGCTGAAGTTCACCCACGGCGGGTGCATAGAGTTCGGGCAGGCGATGGACAACGCGGCCAAACAGGCGTCGGTCAACGCCCGCAATATGCACTTCCAGCCGCCGCCCCCGTACACGACCAATGCTGGCCAGTTCTACGATGCGCCGCCTAACGTCTACCAGCCGGCCTACCAGTGCGGCTTCGCGTTGCCCACCCAGGTCTTCGATCAGCCGCCGCCCGCCGGCTTCATCTACACAATGGAGGCGCCGCCGCCCTATCCCGGGCTGAACACTGCGCCCCAACAGTACCCGCAATACCCGCAGCAAATGGGTTACCCCGCCTACGGGTACGTCCCGGCGCAGGCCAACGGGCCCTTCTCGCCGGTTATTGTTCAGAACGGAGGCCAAGCGTCGGCCCCACCGATGCAACCGCCCGGCTATGCCTACGAGACGCCGCCTTCGTATGACGAGGCGACCAAAAAAGTGCAGTAAGTGTTGGCCACCACTCAGACGGCGGTTCGGACCGGCGGTTCAGATCTAATTGTCCGACAATTGCTTCGATGTTTGACCACTTCTTATAGTTTGATGACATAATCGGCATATTTTTGTATTCTGATTGTAACTCAATTCCAATTTGTTTACCTGTAATTATCGCTTATATATATCCCGCTATTACCTGACAAATACCGTATATAAACGTATAAATCGATTATTACCTGAATTGTAGTGAAAACACTATTTAATGTCACCAATGATTACACAACTATTTGCCTAAATGTATGTAAAGCCATAAAAAGTAGTATTTGTTTGCATATTGTTGTCTCAAATATAATATATAAAAGTTTTAAATTATTTTTTAAAATTAAAAATATTTTTCAATTTACTATTAACGAATAAAATCTCAATTTGGGCACCTAGCTCATCACTGTTTTTGATTATTGATTATCTAGGTTACAAATATGAGGATTATTCTGATTGATATGGTGATTGAAAGTTGATTTATCCATCTAATATCAACCATATTTATGCAAGGTGTTTAATCTTGGCTAGTCAGCAATCGAAAATAGCCAAGATCATTAGATGCGGTTGTTTAATAGCATATAATCTGACTATAAATCGCTTGAATTCTAATCTGAATCTAGCATTTAATATCACTTTTTAATGTCCGAACAGTTTTCTCAGTCTAATAGTGGGCCCGAAAGTCGACTTCGCATTCGGTTATGAGTGGAGTCAAGAAAAAAGAGATAATTATTATTAAAAGTACTAAATTGAGGCCAACTTTCAGGTAATACCTAAAGGCATGCACTTATAGGTCATCCCTCCCGT
The DNA here is from genome assembly GCA_034698225.1 of Scheloribates latipes. Taxonomy (NCBI): domain Eukaryota; kingdom Metazoa; phylum Arthropoda; class Arachnida; order Sarcoptiformes; family Scheloribatidae; genus Scheloribates; species Scheloribates pallidulus. The sequence continues at coordinate 6,266 of JAQGBE010001497.1, read as the reverse complement.
CCCCTCAGACAACTGGACGGGGACTGCACTGGCACTGGCACTCAGTCTCTCAGCGCTGGCCACCGATTGAACAAAGGTTTGGCACAAATTCGTCACTAAATTTGGAAACTTTTTCTCGGCTCCACTCGCGTCGAGTGACCGCCACTAATACCGCAGTAGTGTTTCACTGCACAGGTCTGTCCCCACGCGTCTGTCCCAACCTGTCCCCTATCAGTGCGCTAAGTGGACCGACACCTGATTACCAGTCAGTGTAGTCGAAACGTGTTTCAAAGGTTAGATTAGTTGCTATTTTGGCCATTAGAAGAACACCTTTGCACTGCAGTCACAGCGACAACAACTCTCTCTGAAACCAGAGTTTCAGTTCACTTGACTTTCGTTTACTACCAGTGCCTTCAGTGCCGACCCCTCTATCACCAGGAGTACGAAAACGGAACACAGAAAGCAAGAAACAGTTATTCAACGAGTTATTCGGCATTTCTCCGATTGATGAAAGTTTGTGAGCAATCGGTTAATGGTTTGCAAACTTTCAGTACTCTCTCGGACGGCATCAGTCAAGTGCTGATCGCACACACACTCGCACTCAACCTGCAAACCTGCAGTGCCTGTGCTCTCCTCTCCACTCATCCCTATCCCTGACTGGATGTCTCTGTGCCAGCACTGCACTCAACCATCAGTTGACGATTGTGTGCCGATTCTGTGATATCACTGTTGAACTGATCCACTGTTCCACTGATTCATTACTGGATTCGCAAACACCAGTGAAACCAATAGTCAAGTGCTGTCGAGTGCTGTGATCGAGAGCTGAGCCCTCTTTTGCTGTTCAGGTGTTCGCACACTTTGCACGTTTGCAGAAGTTTTTTCGCCTTTCGCCACGAAAGTGAGCTCAAAGTGAGTTTCGATTGCCAAGAGTGGACTAAATAGTGAGCCGACACTCAAAACCTGATCTAATGAATAATTGGCTGAAAAATGCCATTATTTTTAGAACTTTAATAATAAGTTCTTTGAATTATGAATTAGATATTAGTCTCTAATAGTCGTTAACTATTTCTTCCATTTCCTTAAGTCCGGGCCGAGTCTGCGAACCCTTCCTATCGGCTGAAGCAGTGAAGCCTACACTCGTGCGATCGCTTTCTCTTTCCTCTGTGGCCACCGATCGGTGACTCTTCCCGACTCTTGCAGTCATGTCGTTCGTGAACATGCAGTCAGCGGTGTCTCCATTCCTGTCGTCGATCGCCTCCTACTGTCGGTACGCCTATCACGACGTGTGGACGGTCTACGGCGACCCGCGAGTGGCCAAATTCGCCTTCTTCGAGGGCGGTCCCTGGTCAACGCTGGCCATGATCGCCGCCTATTTATACTTCATTAAAGTGATCGGCCCCGAGTTCATGGCGCACAGGAAGGCGTTCGACCTGAAGAAGACGATTCTGGCCTACAATGTGGCCATGGTGGTCCTGTCTGCCTGGATGTTCGTCGAAGGTTAGTGTCCACTGTTCTTTGATGCAACTGATGGCCGAAATTTCCCGAATTTCTGTCGTCTATTGACTGCTTTCGCAACACTAGTCTGGGTTTTGGGACTATTTGTCTTAGACATCATCGCCAGTGATATCAAAGTTATTTAGTTTGTTATTTAACTGCCAATTATAACCTCAAAGTTGTTGACAATCTTTTGCCGACAATTATCAGTCAATTGTTTTCATCCATAATGTGTTACTCAACACAAGTATTGGCGTTCAGACGTGTCCTCAAGAAATGGGAACAAAGAATAGCTAAAAATTGAGTTAAGGATAATCTGATAGACAACTAATGTAAACATCAATTCTCATCTCGTTTTTCGGTAAAAGTGTTTTTTCATAATTTGATTATTTTTGAACACTTGACGGAAGAATTGTTTTATGAAATTTTTTGTGTCGAAAATCAACTGATTTTGTGTATCGGTGAGGAAACACAGATATTTTTCCTTCCCATTCATCACATAATATATTTTTGATAATTAATTCGTTTCCCAGAATAGAGTTCATACAACTCTCAATCCATTAATACCTAGACTGTTGACATCCAATTAGAAAGTCTAATCCCCGCTTAGAAAGTGTTGTTTGTTTATTTGTGGTTTGCAAACAAGATCACCTAGATACTTTCGCTTGACCCACTTGCAATCTCGGTCCCATTGCAATCTAGGCTTTTTCCTGCTCAACTACGGACTGGACACATGGGGCTGCCAACTGGTGAACGCCTCGCAGACCGACCCGCGCGAGATGCGCAAGCTATTGCTCGGCTGGCTCTTCTTCATCACCAAGTTCATCGAGTTCGCCGACACTGTCTTCTTCATTCTGCGCAAAAAGACAGCACAAGTGTCCGTTCTTCACGTGATTCACCACTCATTGGTGCCCATCTTGGTATGTCTTATCTAATTTGGCCAAGATCATCAGCTAGTCTTGACGTAATCGAGTCAACTTTTGTTGCCTCATAAGAGCCTTGATACTAATCTGGGAACTAACACCTTGAAGCTGTTACGCTAGACTGTCAGCCGTGTGACTGACCCTGACATCGGATGCTAACCACAGCCTCTGTGTGTGTCCATAGGTGTGGATCGGCTTCAAGTTCGTGCCGGGCGGGTCGAACGCCTTCTTTCCCTTGGTCAACTCGCTGGTGCACACCATTATGTACACCTACTACGGCCTGTCCACTCTGGGCCCGAGGATACAGCCGTACCTCTGGTGGAAGAAGTACCTGACCAGGATCCAGATGGTCCAGTTCGTGCTGATAATTCTCAACTCGCTCCGACTACTCTTCCTGCCCCACTGTCAATTTCCCAGGGCGTTTATTTATTTGACCGTGTTCAACGGCTTCCTATTCCTGGTGCTCTTCGCCAGCTTCTACAGACAGGCCTACGTCGGCATCAAATTCCGGACCACAACGACAAGTAAAGCCAAGGAGTGATCGCTTCATCACATCTCAAGACTAGACTAGACTTTCATTTCCTTGTATTTCATGTTTCAATTCATCCGTTGTTTTATTTTTATTTTATTTGTACTAAAAAAGATTTTAACGACACATAACTCCGATCTAACGCTCGGAAGAAGTCATGACATTCCACTCCGACATTCGACTCTGTCCTCGATGTCTGTCTGTCGGCTGACCGACGATGTGTTGGTCTGTCCGCCCGAAGACAGTGCGTATGTCCGGCTGTGAGACAACACTATATTTAGATACCAAAGAGTGTGTTAAACATGTCTTATAAATAGCCTTCCCTTTCGACTATTGAACACATATCGCAAACCCAGTCCCGAAACCCAAACCCAAAGCCAAGCACAGTCTCCAAACTTGACCCGACTATCCACTGACTGACTGACACACTATTCCATTGCAAAAACCGCTGGAAATCCTTCTATTTTTGTAGCGCTCGAACCACTCGTTTGCCACACATTTGCGCTCAACTCGATTGAGTCGTTCCGTCTATCAAATGCCTAGTTATTAATGACCACTTTTATTACTACAGATTAAGTTAGCCCTAAGTTATTCCGAAAGTTGTGTTTCACCTAAACCTAATCTCTTTTTTAAAATAATTTTTGTAATTTTATTAATTATTTTATAATTTGATGCCAATATAGAAAGTTATTTCTATCGAGACTAGTAATAGATTGTTGTTCTTGTTGTTGTGTTTTATAATCTAGCGGACAATTTCTTGGATAAATTCGTGAATCAATAAATGAAAATTAATTTTAAAACTCTGTAAAAGTTGTTTATTTAGTTGTTTTACTCAACTCTAATGTAGTTTTAAAACCAATTACTTTGTGACTCAAAATATAATAATAATTGTGTTTTATCTCGAATTTCAATCAGAAAAATCAATTTCTTGTTTTATTTCGATTTGAATTCCGATTTATAATTAGAATAGAATTTTTTTTATTAACGGCCAAATAGCGGACACTTTTACACAAACTTCTATTCATTATTTATTAATCAGTGATTCGCAATTCACGCTGTTTTCGATTGATTTATGCCAAGATAACTATTTGAAAGCATGATTTACTAGCTTATTATGTTGTTTGGCGAATGTGAGCATGGCCATCCCTGTGCAAAATTAATTTGGAACATTTTTTTCGAGACGGTTGTCAAACACTGTTAACCGGGTTATAATCGATGTGTTATATCGCTTGCGGTCCCCAATCGGCCAAACAATGGGCCATTTGTCAGACCCGGTGTGGCATCGCTGGCACTGTCGGCTGTCGACTGAATCATAACTCGATTAATACTAAAATACTATTTTTGAATCAAACAATGGCTTCGCGTCTAAGAAAACAAACAAAATCTCTGATTAATTGAGACGATTGTGAGTTAACATACATTTGTGGCTCGGATTCCAATACACAGACAAACAATACAATACATTAAAAAAGTTAAATTTTTTTGGCCAATAATTTATACTATGATTAATTGCTAAACACATTCAAAACGCCTGGTTTTCCTACTTGAGCCCGGATTATTTACCTAGCTGTTTATCATTTCAGGCAACTTATTAATCCCTTGTTGCTAAAATGTCAAGATAACTTACTGATCACTCTTCCTGATTGTAATTTATCGCTAAAAACATTTTAAATACAAACGGTTATAATCGTTAATATAAAAGTACTTTTACTTAAAACTACTTTTAGTCAAATATTGATGTCATTAATAGCCTCGAAAGATATTTATCAGTTTATGTCAGACAACGAATTGAGTTATTATTTAAAAATCCGAAACACAAATACGCTTTCAATCAAATTGTAATTCAATTGAGCGATAATTTTATTATTAGCCGATTGGCGGAGATTTCAATCATAATGTTTGAGATGTTGTCCAAAATAGTGAATCAATTGTTGTGCCGTCTCTTCACTCTCTTCCGACTCTAATCACTGGGGTTTGGCTGAACACGAATTCACTGTTCGTATTGTTAGCGAACATAATTCTATTTGAAGTCAATTCTCAAACGACTTTTCAGATTCAATACATTTTTTCAATCAATACAACTTTTGATAGATCTTTATGGGAGTGGAGCCCAGTGTGGGAACTGTTCTTCTCAATCATATGATCGCCCATTAGTGCCCTAAATATCAAAATTGTTCTGGAATTGCTATATCGCAACTTGCCTACCATTGCTGGCTCAATTTAGTTCTAGCGGAAATCGATCTATTGATGGAAATGTTGTTTTTAACCAAGTTGATGGATCAATTAACTAAACTCATTAATATTTTAATAATGAAGTAAGATATAACAAGGCTAATTTATTGGCGAATTAGCAACAAAAAGTTGAATATCGTTAATTTCACCAGTTTAGACCTGTCCTATATACAATTTAACGATCTAATGATCAGTGATCAAGCTAATTTGTTGGTGAAATAGAACAGACATAATGTGGTCATTGATTACGAGTCCAGTGTTTGTTGAGATGCGGACACAAAAGTGCTATTCAATGGCTAATCCATCGCCAGTCGTGATCTCAAGCGCTGACACAATGGAAACATTCACCAAAAAATAATCAAGACAACTTATTTTGCGAACAGTTGTTTTGCTTTTTACAAACCTAAATCGTTTTACAACCATTGGATAGTTATTTAACGTTATTGTTATTATTAAAGTTTTTGATTATTATTATTTAAATTCGAAAATCTTGCTATTTTAGTATCGAAATGATGAGCATGTTGATTCGCATTTTCACTATCTAGCCAAAAAAGTAATTAACCATTTTGTTTGGTCATATTTTTGCCCCCTATTAACCCTTTTTGTTTACTTCCAGTGCAATCTTTGGTTTCGTGTTTTGTGTGAATATTTCCATATATTTTGAATTCAATTGTTGTTAGTCTTCATTGAGTCTCACAATTAATAAAACATTTTCTTCTTATTTCTAAATAACGTTTTCGAGTAAAACGTTTTTCGTCTAAATGTTGATTCGATTATAATCTCCAGAATAAAAGTCTATTTTTGTAATTGAATAGTAAATTCGCGTTTCTTTTCATACCATTCGACGTGTGATTGAGTTCATAGCGATTATGCAAACGATTTATTAATTCAATTATAGTTTTGGTTCGATTTGTAATTTATTAGTCTTTTAGTTTCAGAATTCTCTTCTCTTATCTCTTGTCTTGGCTTTTGATTGATTGAAAAAAATAGTGTTCGACCGAAACGAGCAAGGTGGTCACATTGGATTAGAGCTACAGAGAACTACCAATAGCGTAAACAAGACTTTGACAGAGCTTTTACTTTACGCTAATGGTTAGTTTACCATAGTG
>JAQGBE010001496.1:0-10927 GCA_034698225.1 Scheloribates latipes | reverse complement strand
ATAGAATAGCATTAGTCCCGATTCGGGATTGAACAGTTCATGTGCAAATAGCTAAATGTGCGCTTATAAGATGTGCGAATATAAAGAATATACTGTATAAACTTGGTAATTGGATATACCACATCTCATTCAAAATTGTATACGAATATCCTTAACCACACATCACCAGCACATCATTGTATAGAAGGCTTAGAGCGGGATAGGCTAGTTAAATTAAACTCAATTACGACCGATTTGAGCCCTTCTTTCGATTTTAAGTACATTTTAACCCTAATTAAGCTTGATTTTGGCTAAATTCAGTTTAAATCTGGGGATTAGCGGCACAGCAATTTTGGGCTATAAAATGAGGCGAAAGCATGTATTCGATTGTTTTAAGTTTTTGGTGGTCACACCTCGCGTCTAAATGAGAGGGTCCTGTATCTCGCGAACTAGAAGAGCAACGACCAATTTTTTAATTGATAATTTCTGGTCACCCAAAAGGTCATAAACCAAAATTGCAATCACCACTTCTCTCTCATTATTCTTGGAACTAATCTGCCATGGGAAATCTTTGCACAAGAAATTTTTGACATAGTCTACTTTGATCGTGTGCTGCTCACAAGATACTTGTCCAGTTCATTAATTATTTTTATAATAATACACACATATAATCAAGATGAAGTGATAAAGTTTTCAGTTAATTTCTATTTAACAGGAGCTGAGATAAAAATTATTGAATTTTTGCAAATTCCCATTAAACAGATAATATCTTGGTGATATTCTTGCAAATCTGTTATCGTTATTTTGTTGGAGAGTTTAATGTGTTTTACCTTTCGCTCATTCATTCGTCTCTAATAAACTCGAATACTTGAAAAATTATACAAAAGAACTATAAAACTCATAAATCGATCGCAAAGTTCGGTCAAGTATTGGCTAATTATCTTCAATCGACTGCCGAAGTGATGACATTCAGAGCAGTGCTTCAAATGAGATGCTAATTAATGTGCGCCAACTTTTGAATGTTCAAGATTAATTGGTTGTGCGCCGATGTCGTGCCCACTGACCTACCGTTCCTCGTAATCGCAACCGAAATCACACCTCATATAACCCGACAAATTCATTAACCGTTCGACAGATTCGCCACTTATTTCCGGATCGTTTTGATGAAAGCGAATATTAAAATTGAATCAATCGATTAATTGCTCGCAATTTGGTCTTTGACTCGAATTGACTCAAAAATATGGAGCAAATGCTTAACATTCAAATCGATTGCGATATTATCACAATTTTCGGATCGAATTGATTTCGTGGTCTCCACTACAAAGTCATGTCATATGGAAAATAAGTCGTGAGATAACACAAACCAATTCATTCAATAGTGAAGATTATCAGCTCAAGAATTATTTGAAGATTCATTACAATTCTATAATACAGAGCGTGAGAATCGTTGAAATGCTAACAAGGATTGCGTCTTTGACTTTCAAATTGGACAAAAACGGATAAAATGTTGGCAACAAAGTCAATGTCGTTTCTAAAATTAAGTTAACAATACTCGTGACACCAGTTGTTATTCGAATTCACAATCAAACATTTGGAAAATTCTTTGAAACTTGTATAAATAGCAGATAATCGATATTGATAACCATCTTTCTAGTAATTTATTCTAGTAAAATTGTGCCTTTAGGTTGTCATCAGCAGAAGATCATTAAATTTTCAATTAGAGAAGCGATACAAACGTTGTGATTGCGGTAAATTCAATAATTAAGTGTGACTTACAGTGTTTTACTGTGATTCGTGACAGAATTACTGTGCCAACAATTCTTTGCTCTTGCAAGTCTATCATATCCCTTGATATATTCAGAAAGAATCTCTAAAGAATAAATATTGACTGTGAATTAGCAATTTAAAATTCAATTCTTGTAGAGCGTTGTCAAAACGGACTAACCTTTTGCTCCAACTATTGTGCAAACATATCAAATACCGAATTATAAATTTGATGTCAAATCATCTAAAATATGCGCATAAATAACAGTGAGATTGTGGTCAACGCATCCATATCTGGCATTTAGTCCTATTATTTGAGACATTTGTCTTCGTCTATAAGACCTCAATCATAGTCCGAGCATTGAGTTCCGCGTCTCTGAGTTGACATCTATTCGACTTATATCGCGATCACTGATCGCAAACATGTGATGTCTGTCCAGTGCTCTGCCATTCATCGCATGTCAATCGCGAGTATGCCATGAATTGCACACAACTTTCCAAAACCACAAAAACCGTGAATTTCTGTCAATCGGTATTTGTTTGGATTAGTTTCAAACTCTTGATGCGATCGAACTGTAATTAAGAGCTCATGTCTTTGACTGACATTCACTGGTCTCCGATCACAAACAGTCAAACTCAAAGTCGACTTATGTCTGACCGCATGTATCTCACGACAAGTTTTCCGATCACTTCATTGGCTTTGATTAATAGATAACAGATTGCGATTGAATTTTAATTCGATTACAAAAGTCCATTCATTCGACCGATTGGCTCAACACTCGGACACATTTGGCATTCTTTTCTCATATAATTATTTAGTCTAAATTAAATCAAGCTATTCTATTTGAAAAGGACATTATATTCCTTTGCATACCATGGCAAGAAAGTACCCATTGAACTATCAAGATTGGAACATTGGACTGTATTGGATTCGAATACAATATAAATGCAACTTGTTATATAATAACATGAAATCAAGTGAAACCACAGAAATAATATTTGTGTTGATTTGGCCATAAAATTGAATGAATATGTCGTGAGTTTTAAATTAAAATTTCTGACACATTTTTGAACAATAAAATCAGTCGATATTTGCCTAATCGTAGATTTGGTATTAATTGAGCGAACAATTAGAGTTAAATACAGTCGAGTGTGAAGACTGTGAAGACCCGATTGCACGACCAATTGAAAGGAATGCCATCAAAACGATTGTTTTGTCCTCAGATTCACAGATGAGTGAAATCGCCGTAAATTTAAATCGAGGTCTGAAATACTTCCGCAAAACATTGTGAATGTAAGGGATTTTCCAATTTGTGTATTAGAAGATTAGAACCGATTTCACTCTCATTGGTAATCATCAGTTAATGAGAGTGAGCGCCGAAGTGGAGCACAACTTTGACCCGTCGGCGTCGGATGGCCTGTCAGATGACCCAATCAGAGGAATGGCATTCATTTGCAATTCATTAAAACAGACGTTTAGTCAGATCTCAAGACTTATCTGAATTCCATTCGGTATTATTCAAATTGTTTTGTTATTATTTACTTCTATTATATCCCAATTTTTGTTGTTTGACTGCGAGCTCACCTGCACTGGGAGTGCCATCGCAACTGCCAACGCAAGATCAGCTAGGTGGTGATGCTGATGGTGGTGTGGCGCGCAAACTGGTTCAAGTTCGCCTTGCTGAACTTTCGGTTAATTCTAAACATTCAAAAAATCAGAACTCATTAAGTCATTGATCAAAAGCACTGAATATTGAATACGAGATTTGGGCCCTTCAGTGGCCAACCCTTCCGTCGGTGGCGTTGTCTCTCATTTGCATCCAAATGTCAATAATCTGTTAATTTGATAAATCAATTAAACTTTTATCGATTTCACTCAATTCAAGTAAACACAGGAATTGATTGAATAATATATGGGTTCGAATGAATTAATAGACGAATTGGCAATTTGACCAAATGGTCAATAGCTGTGAGACCTGTTCGCTGTTCGAGGTCTTTCAGTGTCGACTGTCGACTGTCGGCTGCGAATTGGGTCGCATTCACTCACTCGACAGACCTTTCAATTGACAACCGTTTCACACGTTTTTAAGAAAAATCATTTTTTCGCCATTAATTCCAATTTTCTAATCCGTAATGAAATTCAAATTTATTGAAATGTATTCAAAGCTTTAAAATAATATCGATTTCAAAAATAATATCACTTCTCAAACAACTATAATATCAAAGACTATAATGTCATTCGATTTTTATGACTATTATTCAAATGATTTGCATATTTATCGTCAAAAATAAGTTTCAATCATTTCGGCCGATAATACAATTTTCTTATTGGTTTCGCATTTTTATTACAACTCACGTCAAATAAAATTGAGTGATCTTAGACTCAATTGTTTTTGATGTCAACGAAACGACATTATTGTGTGAATTAAGTGATTTTGATTGCATTGATTGCACTTTTCAACGAATGCCAATACAATAATCGCTAACTGAAAGCAGACCTTTCAATAAGTCGTGACCACTGAACGGGTTATTCTCGTTGTGCGCCAAACGACAGTCAAACACAACACAAAACAAAACAAATTCTTAATCACTCGTAAGAATCGATTCTTCACTTCCAAGAGTGTTATGAACTCTATTAAAGTTGAACACGAATTGGCTTTTCTTTTGATTCGGTTTATCGCTCGCTAATTTATCAAAACGAATACAATTCCGTTATTAATGAATGGAAAGCAAAAACATTTTCGGGAACTCTGAGGTCATAAAAAACATATTGTAAATAGTGATGAATATTTAATGGCATGTCTGCCACAGACTAACCTCGATTGAGGTCCAGCACAATCATTGGGTCACTTCACAAAAGGGATGCCAAGAATAAGCAATAATAAGTAATAATTGCATATTAATGCCAATTAATGTCCTCTTATGTGACCTTATGGTCACGCAGTGGGCGTTCACTGCAAACAAACGGACCGCAAGTCTTGCCGTTAATTCAATTATCGGTTTGTATCAGATTTGCGGTTAAATCGTATCGTGAATTCATGTCTAATAAAACATTTCTCTGCAATTAAAAAATATTAAATCTAATTAAATTTAATTGTTCACTCATTTGTCAGCTCCAGAGATTGGAAAGGTTAATCTCTTCTTTTGACTTGATTAAAAATTGAGTAGATAGTGTCAATTCAATCAGAATGATCTAGATGGAATATTCATTGTCTGAAGTAATTTGAATGAAACAGTTTTGTTTTGATTGCAACAGTTTAGTCCAGGTATTTAGATTACAGAATTTAATTTCATTCTTATTTTTTCACTCAAACATTAATTGTTTGTCCGATGTTCGGCCAATTTAATGCTCTATGGTCAAATTAATTCCTCAATTTCTTGGCTCATATGCTTTTATTGTCACAATTATAATGCCATTTCAAGTTCACTCATAGTTTTAATTACTAATAATTATCCGATTTTTGGTCAAAACCTGTGGAAAAGACCTATTTTTGATGTGAAATGACTCTATTCTTCTTTCAAAAACACAATTCTGGTCCACATTTGGCTTAAAATTTCGTAAAAATTATAATTTTATGTGACTTTTATTGTAATAACCGAAAGGAGTCGTACAGAAGTGGTGACGATATCTCTGATCCAAAGCAATGGTCACAATAATACTGTTTTTAGGCCTAGATTTCAAAGTAAAGCAATTATTTCGGTCCTAAATAAGTGTTTTGGCGAAGACTGTGATTACCATAAAGCGAATTAGGGGTCGGATCGGGAGTGTGTCTGACCGTGAATTGCTGGCACACCATATAAATAGCGGCGAAACCACAAAGAATTCTCTTCTATTGTACGAAAGTTGGTTATCAAACGTCTAATCTGTGAGCAAAAGATTCCAAGGGCTTTAAGTTTATTCGGTGACCGAACTCAACATTTAAATGAATTGACGTAAGTCTCGATCATTCCGATCAGTGATTAATCTGTTTTTGCTTTTTGTACCATATTTTTAATTATATGTGATCTTCAGATCTTATCGATCGGAATAATAATTTTCGTCCAATTCATTGAATTTATAATTAGTTTTAGAAAACTGATTTGGAATTCGAGATTTGTATTAATCTTTTTGTGACAAATCTCTAGATTTTGAGCAATGATTGTTGACGTGAGAACATTGCGATAGAATAGCAGCTTGCTAACTTGCTCAAGTTTACAGTCTCACACTCACACTCTTGCAATGACAATGAGATGAATGAGTGTCAGGTTAAGAGTTGAGCGGTTCTTGGCTTCCAGTTTATTAGGTGTCAGACATTTGAGATTAGATTGAATAGAAAACAAAAACCGATAAATACCTGCAAATTGAATAAATTATTCGATTCTTATCATCTCATAATCAATAATTAATCATTGATTCACCAAAATAAAAGAAACTAAACTAAACTTGATCAATCATTCAAATAGACTTATTTATAATTAGTATCATTTGACTTAAGTCTCAATTGAATCAAAGTTTTTCAACTCCGGAGTTGCGGACGGAATCAGACTTCGCACACAAACCTTGTTATGCAATGTCTGGCTCTGAAGGGCTTTACATAAGTAATTGTGTTTAACTGAATTTCAACTATTGATAAATTGTTTGTTTTGCGGCATTTAAATTGAATTCGAATCTCAATTTGCATGAAATCAGAGTCACATCAATATATGACTTATGTTTCGAGTCGTGCGCCGAACAAACAAATGATACACAATTACATAGAATAATGTGATCTTGGCTGAGGTCAAACTAATTAATCTAACTGCTCACTCAACTTCATTACTCTTCTTCTTCTGTCTCTTCAGACCATAACTCAAACACAATGACTGTCTATCAACAGGTGATTCGACCCAAACATGTCATTAAGAAAATCACTGTCTTTGACGATAACTATCCTTCTGTTGGCTCACACACTAACGGCCAGTTCCGAGACCAGGTCGCAAGTGGCCAAACGGCTGGTCAAACTCTTCTTGGCCTCGGCCATTCTCTCGCCTCCAGGCGTTGTACCGCTTCCGCTGCCACTGCCTCTGCCGATAAAGCGGATGCACCGAATGAGCCGAATCGGAAGACTACCGCCGATGCCTTTTTATCCGCCGATGTTTCCCACGTATATGTGAGTCAAACAAAGCTCTGGATAGTCATTAATTTCCTCTATGTTTTCATTTTAGGCCATATTATAGGCTTTGATGTCAAACAATGTCAAACAATAACTTGTTGTCCCGTCTCTGAGTGTATTGCGAACAGCACTTCATCGCAATGTCCGCACCGTTTAGTCAATTGATCGCAATTCTCATCCAATTCTGCAGAACTGGTCGACGAATGACAAATAATTTATGATTTAATTACTCATTAAATACAAACGAACTTGATTTTAGTGAAACTTTCCGTTTGGATCACTCGATTGTCCCTCAGCTGACAATTAGACGAAAGTTCTCAATAATTATTTAATTAAGTAATTATTGGACATTTTAAAGACATTAGGTAACGGAAGGCCACCGCGAGTGCGGCTGACCATGCTCATTGCTCACTGCACAGTGCTCGTTGCTTGTTGGGCACAATATGCTCGGCTGGGGCTCTCAGTTAATCTCATTTTCGGTTTCTTTTGTTTTAATTTAATTTATATTTCATAATTAAAAATATTTATAAGAATATAATTGGCATGCTAGAAGTTCAAATGCGACAATTAGCATGTTAAAAGTTAGTTTGTTTGTGATTCTGTGATTGGCTTACATTTTCAATTCATATTTCTATCATTTATTCTAACATTTATGTGAACTTTAATAATAATTATGTATCGAATTGTAATTGAGTTTAAATCCATTAAACGATGAATAAATTTTTAAAATAAACGTTTGATTCGACGCGAAAAATGTCAAAAATTGATTATTCGTTTAATTTGTTAAATCGCTAATTAACTGAACTTCGAATCGAATGTTAATTTCGCCGAAATTGAGTTAATTCTGATATTGTCGATGCAAATCAGTACAGAGCGGAACCGGAGTTACAGACAGACAGCAAAAGAGGGGTTAACTAAAAGTCAGTCGTCAGGTGCGGGTCTGCGGAGCTCTGACTCTCTTCTAGCGGTGTAATGTAGGCCTAAACCCAAACCCGAACCGCTCGCTCAGTCGCTTTCACTCGACTGGGACTTCCCCTCAAACGTTATGCAACTATCAGTGTTGGCCTACATTCGCGACCATCTGATGCCCAGAACTCACTCCCAAACCGATATGTGGAGAACGGGCGGGAATTCTGACACATCTTAGTGTATAAAAGCGAAAGTGAAAGCTCTCACTCCAACCAAACTCATACAACTGGTGTCCAATCCTCTCCAATCCATTTGATCCGACACTTGGCAAGTTTGCATCAGTGCTCACTTAGCAAGCAAACCTCAAACTAGCGAAATGAATAGCAAAACCTTTCTGGTGTTATGTCTGCTGGTGATTGTGCTCAGCTCCCACTTCTTCGACAGCAGCGATGCCTTCAAACTGAAGATGCTCAAGAAGAAGAAGTTCTACAAATACGCCAAACTGGTTCTCCTGGGAGCTGCTCTCGGCGGCAAGTCCAAGAAGTTCGTTCCCATCCCGGTGCCGGTATGTTCTTCTCATAATGTTGTCTCGAAATGTTGTAAATTCTGAATTACTCTTCATTTGTGGTGATCGCAGCTTCCGATTCCGTTCAAAGAGAAGAAAGTGATTCACCACCCGATCCCCATTAAGGTCCACTTCGTCGAGGAAAGACCTTATTTGTAAGCATTTATCTCTCATTCTTTTGCATTCCTCACTATTTCGTGTTCAATGCGTAAAATCACGAACAATGGGAAAGTGTTAACAGAATTGCTCAAAATTATGACTTTATTATTCAATTTGATGCCATTGAAGACAAACCCATCTTTTGAATGCATACCAATCGTTAAGATTCCGTCAAACGAGTGCCAGTTATCTGTTAGGAAGTGCTCCTAATTTTTATATTCACTTAATTAAATACATTTACCGCTCAATAAATATGTTTTGGTTCTCCAAAAAGTAGAGATGAGACCAAAAACTTGTGATTAGACTAATGACGAGTAGTTTTGATCCATTAAATAGTGAGCTTTGAATGAGAGCTCAATTAATAAGTGCATTAAAAGATCAGTTAAGCTCGTGATTGATGGCCACAGCAATCGATGCGCCGATGACTTGAAGGCAAACCTCTTTCTAATTGATATTAGTCTGTAATTAAGGCATTAATTAGCAATTCATTTAGTTCTTAGTCTCTCAATGAACGCACGCTTTGTTCTGTTCGGTGATTACGAGAGCCAACTGTCGATTGAGTTGAGTTAAGACAGTTGTCGTCGACATGTCATCTAAATTGAAAAGTCTGATTCCTATCCCGAGGGTAGTCCTCACGAGTCAGACACACGAGAGCTGACACTTGAACCTGGATTACGCTCTTCTCGGATCAAGTGTACAGTTTTGGTCAGTATTTGCGAATTTGATTATATGTTGAAGTTTTAGAGCAAAAAATTAATATCCGTCTCGAATAGTGTTTTGGGAAAGTAGTGAACCGCTAGTCGACTATAGTATACTAGTCTAGTCCGGGGCCGACGACTTCAAGGGCAGACCTCACTTATGTTTCATTGACATCACAACAAGTTATTCCGTTCGCCGTTCTATTCGTGGAACTACTCTTCGAACAACTTATACAGCGAACAATAGTTTGGGCGAAAAGCGGTCCTAAACTGCGAAAGTAGGTCAGAGTTAGATAAACATTAGATAACTTATGGCACCGATAGTGGGCTTCAGTGAGCACTGGTATGAGTCCTGTCCTGTGGCGGGGATCGCGTCCACTGGCGCTCACACCACACGCAGACCGACCAGTAATGAGTCGATCGTTCGCTCCGACAAAATGCAAATTAATTACTGAATTAATCGGTTAATCGCGTAAAATTCAAATCGGAGTTATCTATAGACCAGTGATTCAAGACTTTTGTTACCAATCAGTGCGGAAGTGTTGGCTATAACTGACAAAAGTCTGATCAATATTCGCATAAATTGACCAAAAAAAGTCACTAAACGAGAAAAGTCTAGCCTTTCCTCTCGTTTCTCAGTTAATAGTTTGATTACAATTCAACTAATAATTGATAATTAATTTGCAAACGATTGCTAACAAATTGATTGTCACTGGTGTTAGCATTCACGACAGCGGCTACGGCTCGTACCACAACAACATGTGGTAATTGTTGCGCCAATTATTTAATCAAATTCCAGGTAAGCCATTGATATCTAACGCATTCCTTGTGTAACACTTTACTAATGACAAGCCTTTCCCTCAACAGAAGTCATCCCATAATTTATAAAATATTTAATTCAAAAATCGATTCAACAAAACAATTCAAGTCTTCATTAATCAAAAGCGATTGCAATAAATCACCGAATCGTCTCATTTCATAATCAATGGTAAGCACTTGTTATCATTGTTGGGCCATAAACTTGATCAGTCTCTACATTAGTTAGTTGTGTGCAAATTGCGAGGGAAAGGCACGAACCGAATGCTCTAAATCCCAAATTCGTGTAATTGATTAAGTGATTAATTCATGCAAATTATAGCTTTTATTTGATTTCCATATGTTTTTGGGTTTAGAGGAATAGTTATTGTTTTACACGACTCTAAATCTGCCGAAACTAACAGTCCATGAGTTGTCTGACAATTAATTCAAATGTCTTGTCCTCAGGGCTCACAACAGACCGACCGCAGAACCGACTGGCAGTCAATCGAGCCGTGGATTGCACTTCCATTCAGTGCCAAACTGTTGAGCTATTATTCGAATGGCGTTCCACTCATTCCATAAATCCCTTCCTTTTCTCCAATTCGTTATCAAATTCATTAGAAAAAGCATTTAATTTATATAATATTTAACTGTTGTTTCAACGAAACAATGGATGAACTATACACACCCGGTGATAGTGATGTGTAGCTTCATTTCAGCATTTCAGCATTTCAGCATGGACAATCAATTGGATTCCGGCACTCGGATGATCAAAATTGATTGCCTTTTATATGTTTTACAAGTTTTGTATCACTTCTTAAATATATTTATACAATATTTTACATGACTTTACAAATAAAGGCATTTATCCATCGCCTGAATCAATCATTTCTCTTATTTTCGCAACAATTCGCGAAAATTGA
>JAQGBE010001495.1:0-10927 GCA_034698225.1 Scheloribates latipes | reverse complement strand
ATTTCTCATATTCCTATACATCGAGATCTTTGTCATCGCGAACATTGCCTTTTCGTAAGCAATCGATTGAATTTATCTTAACTAATGATCATAACTAATCCAAGATTATTAAAGATTTTTAGTGTCAGTTCTTTACTCGAAGGCCAAACTGGCGGCCGCTTGTGCGGGCATTCTCTACTTCCTGGCGTATATCCCGTGCATGTATTTGGCGGTTCGCGAAGAGACGGCTAACGATAAGATCCCTTTCTGGGCTAAAATGGTGGCCTCATTGCTGTCGACCACCGCCTTCGGAATGGGCGCCAAATACTTTGCCTTCTATGAAGAGGTGGGCGTTGGTGTCCAGTGGTCTAATCTGCCCGTCTCGCCGGTCGAAGACGACCAGTTCACGCTATGGAATGTGATGAACATGATGGTCTTGGACGCTCTCTTCTATGGCACACTTGTCTGGTACATCGAGAACGTGCACCCTGGCACCTATGGCTTGCCACGTCCTTGGTACTTCCCATTCACCAAGAGCTATTGGCTGGGCACTCCTCTTGGCGACGACGATCTCTTCTGTTCTTGGAATTTTATCAAGAAGAAGAAGTTGAGTTCCGAACAGAAGAAGCGACACTCGAAGCAACCATCAGAATCGATAAATCTGAATGATCTCATTTACTTCGAGGCCGAACCAATCAATTTAGATCTTGGAGTTTCGATTCTAAATCTGGTGAAGCTTTACAAGAAAGGAGCGGTTCCTGCGGTCAACAAGTTATCAGTCAATCTGTATGAGAGTCAGATCACTACCTTCTTGGGACACAATGGCGCAGGAAAGACAACAACGATGTCAATATTGACCGGACTGTTCCCACCGACGTCGGGAGAGACACACATCTATGGAATGGACATCAAGACTGATATGGATGTGATCCGGCAATCGATGGGCATCTGTCCGCAACACAACGTCCTCTTCGATGAGCTCACTGTCGAAGAGCATCTTTGGTTCTATTCTTGTTTGAAGGATGTGAAAGGCGGCGCCAAACTTGAAGAAGATATCAACAAGATCATCTCTGACTTGTCTTTGCCAATCAAAAGAGGCAAAACTGTTGAAAGTCTGAGCGGAGGAATGAAGAGAAAGCTCTCGGTGGCGATCGCCTTCATTGGTGACTCGAAAGTTGTCATTTTGGACGAACCGACCGCTGGTGTCGATCCATACACCAGAAGAGCAATTTGGGACCTGATCTTGAAGTACAAGAAGGAACGGACGATACTTCTGTCCACTCACCACATGGACGAAGCAGATATACTGTCGGACAGAATCGCTATTTTATCCAACGGTCAGATCAAGTGCTGTGGAAGTCCTCTATTTCTTAAGCACAACTTAGGAGAGGGCTATCACTTGATTTTTGTCAAGAACACAAACTACAAGACTCACTACAGGCCCGGAACAGACGTGCCATCACTGGAAGCGCAGCTCTTTGTTCAGTCCTACGCACCGACAGCTAAATACTTGTTTGAGACACAGCAAGAGATTCACTTCATATTACCGAACACTGAGGTCAAGAACTTCGTCCGATTGTTCTCAGCGCTCGAGAATCCGCACAATTTGGCCAAACTCAACATCACTACATTCGGTCTGAAGAACACAACACTCGAAGAAATATTCCTCAAAGTGGCGTCCAATTGGAACTTTGATGTATTGAAGACCACTTTCCAGCAGAACCACCGACGACA
The DNA here is from genome assembly GCA_034698225.1 of Scheloribates latipes. Lineage (NCBI taxonomy): Eukaryota > Metazoa > Arthropoda > Arachnida > Sarcoptiformes > Scheloribatidae > Scheloribates > Scheloribates pallidulus. Next base: position 9,214 of record JAQGBE010001495.1, on the reverse strand, counting down.
ACATTCTTGGGACAAACCGTCGACCAGTTCTGCATTGAATATGAGATCAGAAGTTAAGCCTTCGGTAATCACTGGCTATCAGATTGAGAGGAGAATTGGTCTGAGAATGCCGACGGAGAAAGTAGAATCCAAGAAGAGGTTATTGTTCAACCAGTTCTCTGCCATCCTCTTCAAGCGGTGGTGTTGTACTAAACGCAATTGGAAGGGTCTCTTCAGTCAGATATTATTGCCGGCATTCTTCGTGTGTGTGGCCATGTCTGTGGCCCTCATCGCTCCCAAGCAACAGGATATGCCGCCCCTTGTGCTGAGTGCGGCCCAGTATTACAACTACACGCAAAACTTGGGCGGGAATGTGATTCCATACTGCGAACGCCTGGCGCAGATCAAGAGCAATCACTCCTCATTCAACATATCCTCCACTTTTCACTTACCTTCGGGAGTGGGGGCCACCTGTCTCTTGAAGGACCAGAACCTTATAGTTGACAACTATACCGAACTCAGTGATTATGATCTCGTAAATAATTATTTTAAACTAGATTCCGATTGTGTGTCAGTTCTTGTGCCGGGCATTAAGCCGCGAATCTTTTTACCGGTGGCGCCGACCACTCGTGCGTTCACTGAAGAAGAGATAGCAGACAACATAACCGACATCGGAGAGTACATAACCGACTTCTTCCCGAACTGCAAGTGCAGTGTCGACGGCACGGGCTATATATGCGACTCCACGGGCTTCCACAACCCGCCTCCACTCAAACTGGTCACCGGCGATGTTCTTCTGGACCTGACCGGCATCGGCAACGGCACTCGAGAGCATCTATACTACTTGCACACCACAGACATGTACAGACTTCGCCGCTACGGCGCGTTCACTTTCGGCCTCACCCGCGATTACATCCCCGAAGACTTCGCACACGGACTCACTGAACAACAGACGAAACTCTTGCGGCAAATCGCTGTCCGCAATGTGTCCAAAGTCTGGTTCAACAATAAGGGCTTTCATTCGATGCCAACCTTTTTAAATGCCTTAAACAATGCGATTCTGCGGTCAAACCTAAACAAATCAAAGGGAAATCCGGCGGCGTTTGGCATAACACTTATCAATCACCCGATGCCGGACACCAGTTACGCCATATCTCAGGACCAGTTACTGCAGGGCACGGATGTGCTGATCGCCATCTTCATAATCGTGGCGATGTCGTTTGTGCCAGCTAGTTTCGTCTTGTTCCTCGTCTACGAGCGCTTCACCAAAGCTAAACATTTGCAGTTCGTGTCCGGCGTTAATGCCGTCGTCTACTGGACGGCCAATTACTTCTGGGATATGGTATGTAATCGGCGGACACGGAGCCCAACAATGACTAACCTTACCGATTGTTGGCCCCATTAGTGCTCGTACACAGTGCCAGCCTTCTGCTGCCTAATCATCTTGCTCATCTTCGACATCCCGGCCTACACATCAGAGACCAACTTACCGGCGGTCATATCGTTGTTCTTGATGTACGGCTGGTCGGTGACCCCGGTGATGTACCCAGTGTCTTTCATTTTCGAAGAGCCGTCGACCGCCTATATCTGTCTGATTGTCCTCAACTTATTCGTTGGCATCACTTGTATCGTCACTTCGTTCTTATTGGAGGCCTTCCTCTACATGTCTTCACAACCGGTTCCGGTGAGTCAGACAATGATCGCAATGTCTATATCACAACCCGTTTTCACTTTGACCGCAGTATTTGGCGCACATTCACAAAGTCTTGAAGATTGTGTTCCTTATGTTCCCGAACTACTGTCTCGGCAGAGGTCTGATGGACATCGCTATCAATGATGTCCAGAACTTTTTCTATTATAAGACAAGTAAGCATATCATTATATAGTGGTCATGGTCACATTTTGGACTCAATCCCACTTGTGACAGGTCAATTCTCCAAGATGAAATCGCCGTTCGCCTACGACTTGGTCACTCGCAATCTGATCGCAATGGGTTTGAGTGGTTTTGTCTTCTTCATGATCACCCTTTTGTGCGAATTCAATGTCATTCGATTCGTCTGCTGTAAGAGGAAAACCCGTGACTACCGATCCAATACTCCCATGGATGAAGACCAGGACGTGTCAGAAGAGCGATCCAGAGTGATGTCATCTGCTCCAACCGATGACACAGTTCTTCGTTTGTCGGAACTGACAAAAGTGTTTAAGAGTCCTCAGAAGCACTTAGCGGTCAATAGGCTGTGTTTGGATGTAATGAAAGGCGAGTGCTTTGGTCTGTTGGGAGTGAACGGCGCCGGCAAGTCGACCACTTTCAAGATGTTGACCGGAGATATCCCGATCTCGAGCGGTGACGCCATTCTCAACCAGTTCTCAATCAAAACCGACTTACATAAGGCTCGTCGACATATCGGTTACTGTCCTCAGTTCGACGCCCTCTTCGACGAACTGACCGCCAGAGAACATCTCAAGTTTTACGCCCGACTGCGAGGCGTCAAAGAAGAGGATCAGGCGATCGAAGTAGTGCTCAAGAGGTTGGAATTGACTCAATTCGCCGACAAAATGACCCGAACTTATAGCGGCGGAACTAAGAGGAAGCTCTCGGCAGCGATCGCACTCATATCGTCGCCACCAATCGTGTTCATGGTATTGACCACTGATTGTAACTTCACTTTATACACGATTACCACTTGCAGGACGAACCCACCACTGGTATGGATCCGTATACAAGAAGATTCTTATGGGATCTGATCCTTGATTTGGTTCATAACGATAAGATATCTGTTATACTCACTTCGCACAGGTATTCAAATCAAACTTTCATTTACCGAATGATTCTTATCATTAATTAACTCAAAGTATGGAAGAATGTGAAGCCCTGTGCAGTCGAGTGGCAATCCTCGTCAACGGCCGCTTCACATGTCTCGGATCAATACAACACCTGAAGAATCGGTTCGGCGATGGTTACCATATAATCGCGCGCTGCGATCGCCACATGTCTTCGCCGTATCTGACGGAGTGGTTCTCGGAGAACATGCCTAACGCAGTGCTCCGCGAAAACAATTTCAATATTCTTCACTTTGAGATCAAATCTAAGACCAATAACGGCAATGGTATTGGTCTGAGTTTAGCTGAAATCTTCGGCAAACTGCAGAAGTCGGGTATTTCCGAGTACACAGTCTGCCAGAACACTCTCGACAATGTAAGCAATTGTTTGTTCCGTTCGGTTAACTCATGGCTTCTGTCACTCATTTAGTTGTTCGTAAACCTGGCGAAGAAACAACAGGAAAGTGGCGGCCATTTCATTGTTCTCTCCAAACTCAAGTCAAAGTCCAAGAAGAAGTCGAAGAAGAATCTGGACATCAGTTCTGCGATGCAGCCGACCATCTGTGAGGACACTCCCCGACAAAGTCTGTCGCACTCCTCGCGGGTCAGTCACCGAACGAATCAGTTTCAGACAAACCGATTAATCGATTGATTCATTTTCAGAGTCACATAAGTCTATCGGAATTCGGTTGCGGTTCGTCGTCGACCGCATCCACGGCCACAAACTCTCAGACATGAACTCAAATCTAGTCCTTAACTAATAATTATTTTAACTAATTTATAATTTAGTTATATTTAACGTAATTTTATACTAATTTAAAGCAACTAGCAAAATATAAGCATGTTAATATATATATACTTTAACCAAATCTAATATAACATTAATTATATATATCTTTATAACCAATTAATTTATTCAGTTAACTAATTGTAAATATTTTCTTCTTATAATAAGAAACCAAATATTTGGGTCCTTTTAGTGACCAATACCCGCGAGTTTGCAAATAAAGACAATTAATTGAAAACACTTTATTAAATCAATTGTTCCTTTAATTTAATACAATCGGCGCTCACTTGCCAGTGGCCGGAGCGGTCGCCTGCTGTGCCTTCAACACCTTAGCCACGATCTTCTCTTCTTCGATGAGGAATGCCCTCACAATACTAGATAACAAATGCCATTAGCATTCAACACAATGGTATCAATCAAAGAGTACAGACCGGCTTCGGACGCATTTGGCGCATCGCGAGCCGCCATAGGCTCGGGTCACTGTCTTATGGCGTTTGGACAGCGCAGACAACTCACGAGGTCTGGCGTAAGTGATCTACAAATGCAAAGAAGAGACCAATGAAATGAGTGGTGAGGAGTGGTCAAGACTTACTCCTCTCAGCTTGAGCTTGCAGTCACCACACTTGGAGACACTACCATGCTTCTTCGGGTACAAGTATACCAGTCGACCGCCGGGTGTCTTAGAACTGGTCGGTGAGAAACACGTGACTATCGGCACAACCAGTAATCAGAAGTGACTTACATTCGGCGCCGATTGGACTGTGTGTTGTACGACAGTCGTCTTCGGTAGGTTAACCGCTGAACCATTTCGGCGACTAATCGGTGGACCAAAAAAGTGAATTTAGTGACACAATTAGCGCACAATTAAAGCAATTAACAACAAATCAAATTAAACTCACGCTTTGCTAAACGACAACAAATCTGTAGTCAGCGATGGCTTAGACGGAAAGGGAAGTGTCGGACGAGTGGTGCCGTCAGTGGCGACATCTGTGGCCGACTCGAGTCGGTAACGCTGTTTGTGTGTGACTTTTCGGTCATATGTTTTGAATTGCATTTGTTTTGCGGCAAAAAGCGATTAATTTGATTGCAATTAAGAATGAATTGATTTGGAGTTAATAATGAATTACAATATAGTGATCATAATATCAGTCATTTGGTTAGTGATAAATGTGTTGAATGTGTTGTTGCGATCACTAATTGCCTACGAGTTCTCACAAGTGCTCCAAAGTCTTGGCCTAACTCTCCGACCGATTCAAATCCTATTCAAAACACAATCATTTAATCGTCTCTTCTATCTGTTGAGTAATTGGAGGCCCAAACTGATCAACAAATGGTTCGCATTGGGAACTGCTGTCACTTTGCTGGCCGTCATTCCGTCCTTTTATCTCATTCTGTACACCATTTATCAATACCTCATCTCTAATGTCATCGATTCCAACAAAGGGTCGGCCAAAACACAGGCCTTATATCCGGTGGTAAGTCAGCCAAACACAGCCAAACAATGTCTCAGTTGAATGACTCGTTTGTTAAGATCCCGGGCATAAACCTTCCGATGTCTGACTTCATCTACTACTTCATCTCATTGGCCATCAGCAGCATATACCACGAGACGGGTCACGCCTTGGCTGCTCTCAGGTCTCTTAAATTGTCTTTTCTTGTGGTCGACAATCAATTGTTAAGACCTAAACTAGTATATAGTCATTGATATCATTGGTGACATTGTCCTAAATTTTTGGAACTCTTACCACAGAGAAGGCGTCCGACTTCACAGCTTTGGTCTCTTCCTATTCATCATAATTCCGGGCGCTTTTGTAGACCTCTCTACGGAACAAGTGCTGAGTCTAAATGTATGGAATCAGCTGAAGATATTCACAGCCGGCGTTTGGCACAATATATCGCTTTCATTGTTCACAATTGTGTTACTACTCATTAATCCAATCATTTTGAGTCCGTTCTACACTTTGCCGAACGGGGCGGTCGTCGCCCACATTGACCCGGTAAGTGAGATGGGATGAGATGAGTTGTATTGTGCACCTGACCACCAAAAATTAAATCCTATTGTATTGCTTAGTATTCGGGCGCTGCCGGTGTGAGTGGTTTGCGAGCGACTGACCTAATCATTGGTATCGAAGATTGCAAGATAACAGAGACTTCCAATTGGAAACATTGCCTCTTATTGATAGCCAACAGTCCGAGGGAAGGCTATTGTGTGGACAACGAGTTTGTCGATAAGGAGGGCTCGTTTGGCCTCAAATTGAATGAATGTTGTGATGAAAGCAGTGATAAAAGTCTGTGTTTTGTTAAGCTAAGTGCCACTATTGCTAAGGTGTGTCTACCGGTGCGACCACTGCTGGACACCAGTACTCACACGTGCAACACATCCAACGATTGTGACAAGAAGTCAGTTTGTGTTAAGCCTCACTCGGAACACAACAGCACGAAATTGGTTCGGATTAGGAGACAGGGAAAGCCGACAGTCCTGTTCTGGGGATCGCCGTCTGAACTCTACCAGTCAGTCGTTTTAGTCAAATACAAACCAAAGTTAACTTATTTGCCATTACTTGCGATTCATTATTACGAAACTCTTTTGAGGTAAGTGTGAGAACCGATGCCAATGAGTGAACACTAATTAACACTAATTAATGTTGAATTACAGATACATTATATCGTTTTCGTTAGCGTTGGCCGTCTTTAACGTAATTCCTTGCGTCTATTTGGACGGACAGTGGATTACAAACGCTTTCATTGAACTGTCGCTCAAAAACAAAGTGAGTCAACACAAGAAACGACTCATCTCTCGAGTGGTCACTGCCGTCGGCACTGTCTCTCTGACCACTTGCATAGTCCTCGGACTCTATCAGCTCTTCAGGGCTTGACTTGATTTGTCACTCATCTCTCATCGCATCTCAATCTTTGATTTGTATTTAAATCTCAAACTTTATTATTATTTTATTAATATTTTTAACAAATTTATATTAAATATTACTTTAATGCAAATTCTATTAATAAAACTCAATTCAATTAACTATAATTTTTATTGTAATTACTTACAGAATATGAAAACGAGTTTTTAGAAAAATCTCAGTCCGATGGCAATCGCGGCTAATTTCCGCACAGAAACTGTTTGACATTTTGACATTGAGGTGAATCTTCGAATAAAGCCAATGTCAATTTGACCTATTGATCATGGTAGTGGTTGCGCAATACAGTCATCTCTTCAGGATCTATCCAAAGATTCGTATAGAACTTCTGATGATTTGCGTCTCATCATTGACAATCAATATTTAGACCATTCAATACCATAATTACCAATTATAACGATTTATCTAGGTGCAAATGGTGTTATTTGCAAAGGGTGTATTGGCCTAAGAATATATAATTGCTAGATTTAGTTTCTCCTAAATATCGATCTCATTTCACATTTACAACCCATGTATTAATAATCTTTTTCATCTTTTTCATAAATATTCCATTGGCATATTATGCATGTTTGTATGTATAACTTTTATTAAAAATATAATCGAATAAATTATTTGTCTACATCACAAATAATCAGTATCGAATCAATTTGTTTTAGCTGATTCCTATTGTTCTCTAAATACAAACGCAACTTGTAATGGTCTAAATAAGCTTCTTTGGTTAGCTTTAAAACACACAACCAAATGGATTTTTTCGGTATCTATTTTGCGCCACTATATGACCGATTGAGTGTCAAATATCTGCGACTTGAGCGAGGTGAAACCCACTGGTGTCCGAACTGCAATCACACCAACTCTGGTCATCTCGTGATCGCTAAGAGATACGTAAATCTTGACAATAGTTTATAACAAATGACTTACAATTACTATCTCTTAGAACTCATTCGTATCTTTTGAGATGGATTTCATAGACCGAGTGATGTGTTCGATGGGCTTAAGTGTGAAATTGGTTAAGCGCTGTGACGACGCGATCGAGGTATTAGTTGCGATGCATCTGTTGGTCCGTCGGCTGACCACTGGTTGTTGGCATTGCAGGAAAACGGCTTTTGTCTCCACAAATCACAATACGATCAGTTCAACAGATCGTCGATTCATTACTTGCCGTTCGTCCAGAACTTCCTCGTCGAGATTCTCAGCATCTCTGTGATTGTCCAGGATAAACAATATTTTTCGTTTGTCCAACTTTTCTCTAATACCGTAAGTTTGTCGCTCCTCTCGGAGCGATTTCAAATCCACCTCGCTGATTTAATCGGAACAGTGTTGGCTCGTATTCATCACCTCATTCGTGTGCATGTCAAGCATGTTCTTCGTGGTGTCGCACCAGAAGTTGCCATGCACGTATTGGTGCCACCAATTCTTCAGACTGCTTGTCAACCAATCCTCCGAAGGACTGAAAATTGTCTCAAATGTAAAACTAAAACTCAAAACACGAATTCATTTGTTATATTCGCTGAGCTTTTTGTGGATTCTATCGTTGAACGTAATCACCAAATCCTATACCAGTGTTATGTTGAAGTCGTTCTTTAAGATCAGACCCAATCTGATTGTCGAATCACTGGAACAGCTCATAGAAAGGCCAGACATTGAGATCGCGGGAAGGGCTGCACTCAAAGATCTGGAACTTTATAGCAGTTACTTTCATAGACGACTTCAAAGAAGAGTGATTTCATACGAGGATCGGTTGGGTATAAACACAGAAACCAATTTGAATGACACCATCGATCACAACCTATTGAACGACCTCTTCAGCGGACAGACTGTGATTCTGACCGATTCGGACACCGGTATGCGTTATATCGACTTTTTCCGGGACACAAACCTGAGAAGATCGCGCAAAAAATACTCGCAAAGCTACGGCACGTATCCAATGTCGAGATTACACCCTCAATGCAAATCAATCTTGCACATGTATGTGTATGGATGGGCCTCTCATTTCTTTGGTCTAATCGTGGCATTTCTTAGTCTGACAATAGGTGTTGAGAATGGTTTGATTAGTCATCAGATGTTCTTAGAATATACAGTGAAGGGGATTGCCGTCAAACAGTGGTGTGAAGACAATCAAAGAGATATTAACGTCACGCCCATTGGATCGGAGAAATTGGCCAAGATAAGTTTGGGCGAGTTTATGAGGAGCTGTCTCTGCATTTTAGTGGTCGGAACAGTTGCTGCCATTGTCTCAGTTGTGATCGAATTATGCTCTCATTACATAAAGCGATGCCATTATATATGCAAACTCAATGCTCGTTATAATCAAGCAATTGAGCAAGGTGTCTTCACACGGTGAAGATTCAATCATCGTTTGTTGTCATAACAATTTCCTATTAATACTATTCACTAATGTTTTATCTTCTGAGGAAGAAGTTGAAGAGACCATTGATGGCAGTCAAGCTGTCGACCAATTTTGAGCAAGATCAACTCAGTCGGCAAACTACATCCTATCCGAATGTTTAGAAATTTTCGTTTATTTTTAGCCAAGATTTGCTGTAAACCGTAAAGGTATGAAAAAGTGATTGTTTAGAGCTCTTCTTATTTAGTTTAGCTTACTATACTAGCAACAATTTGAAGAATATAAGTGAAAGGGGATTCAAAACAAACAAAATAAATAGTTTGATCACTATTTGCCTAAATTAACTCTCCTATTCAATAAGTT
>JAQGBE010001494.1:0-10933 GCA_034698225.1 Scheloribates latipes | reverse complement strand
CGACTATGTGCTGGTCGTCCGCAAGAATGTCAACCTCGAGCCCGACCCAAATGAAGTGAAAGCATGCGATTGGGTGACCAAAAAAGATTTTAAGTCATTTATATGTAAGAAAAGTCGATATTTTTAATTTTGAATTCTAACCTAACAATTGCGGTGCTTTACCATCTATAGCTAAATTGGAAAGCGAAGGCAAGATGATTGGGCGTTGGTTCAGATGCATAATTGACAATTTTCTATTCCAATACTGGGATAATCTTAATAATTTGATAAGTCAGCAAGATCATCATTGCATTCACAAATTGTAAAACTGGAAATGTTGCAAGACGGTTGAAGGGAAGTGAAAGGTAGTGTTTCGTTGGCAAATATTGTAGCGTAAATTGCAGCGTTTTATTTGAATGATTCCGAATTAAATTATCAATATCATCAATAAACAAGGCTTGTAAAACGTATACTTTATGATTCCCTGGTTCTTAATCGTTGAAACAATAGATTTTGACATAGATTCATATGGGCTTTTACAATCAATTTTCAAAATTAGTTTTCAATTTTTCAAGTTTCAGAACGTTTGCTGTAATTTCAAATACCGATTGTTGCATTCTATAGACTTATATTGGGCCCAGACCACCATAAATTACAATGGGCTGCAACAATTGATTTCCTAACAACTAATTTTTACAGCAATCGAAAATGGCATTTTCAAAATTTGAAAGTTTCATAATTAATTGACGGAAAAATAATTTTAAGGATCAAGATCATAGAACTATGATGGGCCAGGCCTCTATAGGGTACAATGAGCAATTTCCCTACACTTTAAACGGGGTGAGGTGTCTCGCGAATATTTTTTCTACACTAATGGTCCGTCTAAAAATGTCCATATGGGCTTAAGCTCCTAGACCGTTTGAGTTATCACAAATCCGAGATGAACGAAATGTTCACAGCCCAAAGCGCATAATATAAATGCAAAAGAAAAATTTTAATAATTTTCTATCTTGGTCAAATTCGATTCTAAAGAAAATATTTTTTTCGCCGAAAACTAGTTTTTCAATTGGAAACTTTTTTATTTCAAGAGTCAGACCATAGGTGCCAGAGGGAAAAATAATCTACTACTAATGCTCTATTACATGAAAGAGAAAAATCGGCACTAAAATCTTTTTAAAAATTGAGAATAACCCCCTCTATTGCTGGAAATATTGAAAATTTTATATTGCCACAATGTAATTTTTTGTTCATTCGAATGAAATTAATTGAAATTTTCTGCTAGCAAATTCGTAAAATTCTCTATGGGTTGACATTTTTATTATAATTCTGATGAAGCAAACTTCGATTCAATTTGTGACGAACCCTTTGATGTAATTTCAAAATTTTTTAATCCATGTAATAGAACATTAGTAGTAGATTATTTTTCCCTCTGGCATCTATGGTCTAATTCTTGAAATAGAAAAGTTTCCAAATGAAAAACTGGTTTTCGGCAAAAAATTATTTCTTTAGAGTCGAATTTGACCAAGATAGAAAATTATTAAAATTTTTCTTTTGCATATATATTATGCGCTTTGGGCTGTGAACATTTCGTTCATCTCGGATTTGTGATAACTCAAACGGTCTAGGAGCTAGAGCCCATATAGACATTTTTTTAGACGGACCGGTACCAACGGGATTTTAAAATCGTTCGGGTGGAGGTTAGGTTTCCCAAAGTTAATTTATTCATGTCTTCTTCAGGGAGACCCTCAGGCAGTCATAAATTATTGTCAATTAGCAGTAAACAAGACAAAAATGAATTGCAGAAGTCTATACCCACGACCTGCCAGTTAGGGATAACCCGTTATTATTTGCTTAATGTTTGAAAATTTCACGCAATTATTGCCGTTTTCAAACAATAGTATTCTTATAGTATTCTTATAAAGTTAAATATTTGAAAATCAACAATACAGAGTTACCCTTGTAAATGCATAGCCTCTAATTGCATAATTCACTATTTGCATAAGAAATTGCAGGAACCGTTTTTGGGACCTATGCTAACCTATGGGACTTAATTGCATATTCTTTATCTGCATATTGCATAAGAACTTGCAAGTCCCGCCAAGCAAATTTGGCATTTATAATTGCATATTTCACCGGATAACTCCAGTATATTAAAAAATTCACCATGTATAACATCTACATCTACATGTAAATGATTTTAAAATTATAGAAAAATTAGCGAATGTTTATTGACATCAGCATTATATGCACATTATACAAGTTAATGGTGACTATATCATTATATTGGTTTGAAAAATCCAAATCAGTGGTCATTAAAGCCCCCAAATAACGCACGTTGTTTGTGAAAAATCTCGCTAACTGCATAATTCTTAATTGCATAAGAGGATTTTCTTGGTCACAACCTTATGCATTTAGAAGGGGAAGACTGTAGATAACCTTAGCTTAATTTGTTTCAGATTTTCAAACTTTCTTTCTTAACCATTATTGCGCACATACAGACAGACAGAAATGAATTTCATTTAGAGTATGAAACTAGACCTGCCCGTTAAGGAGAGAGTGTCATTATTGCTGACATACAGGCAAACAGACATGAAATAAATTATATTCAATAATATAATATTATGCGCTAGTTTGGATGGTTAGCCGAAATTGTAAGACATGTTTGGCGTTGATTCGTTAAATTAGAATGTGATAATCTGTTGCATGAGATCGCTGTTGATCGCATGAGGTCACATACATAGACATACATTAAATGAATTTCATTTAAAGTATAAAATTAATTGAAAGGATCAAGCTGATTTGATCAAATTTTCCATGGCACAGGGGATTTATTTGAATTGATATTGTGGGCATTACATTGTATAAAGTGAATTTTTAAAATCGGAGTAACGGCTAATGACTTTCATAGCACAGTTGTTCCGTATTAATAGCTGAATCCAGGAAAGTTGCGAATGGAAAATGAAAAAATTGGAAATTAATTTGGTATAAAGAAATTGACGAATAGGAATTTTCTGAAAATCTTGAACAAGTAACCGTGTGGAACCACATGCTGCGCTTATGTTGAGTGCCGTACCGTTAGTAAAAATGTCAATAATTTTATTTGAATTTTTTTGTAATAATTTTAACTTGATGTTTGTAACACCTGTCAAGTGAGAAAAATAGTAAAACACAATTCAATCGATTGTGGTGGGCCAGCACTGATAATCTAGGTTTTAGCAATTATAAGTTCTCGTGTGGAAAGGCCAAAAATGTTTCATGGCCACTAATGTCCTTTCTTAGTTATGGGTCATTTCAAAATTGATGTTTTACCATTGGAAATTTGTTGTTATTTTTGGTCCGATATTTCACTTTATTGCTCCTCGACTACTTAAACTCGTGATAATAAAGTTATTTTTATCCAACTAAATGTATGATGAAGATTGTTCAACTTATTCTAGCTATTTTTTAAAAACATTTAAACTTTTAACTTGATGTTTTTGACATGTGTCAAGTGTATTAAAATTGAGTCAAAATCAAATTTTCTAGTGTTCTAATATCGAAATATCGATAAATATCGATAAATTGAATAAATTTGTATAATTTTCATTATCAATATTTGCCAGTCAACCTAGAAATATTAACCGAGATAGACACATCTTGGCGAGTTCAACAGAAATAGTGGAAGAAATGCGTAAATCGAAAATTAACAAATGATTAAGGTGGATGATTATCATGCTGACGGAGAAGAAGCCATGCGACATCCTAAATTTGATGAAGGTGTTGAGGAGAAGGACATCCTACTACAATCTCATGTTGGGATCAATATGTCTAATGAAAGTAACCAACTGGTGTTCTATAAGGCTGCCATGCTCAAATCAATACAGAACACTTGCAAATCTCTCATTTGTATGTATTACACGCTTTCGAAAATACTGTTTGTTTCGATATAAAAAATTATTTTGTAATGTTACTCAAATAATTACAATATAGCATAATTAGTTTTAAAAATCATTAATTGTTAAATAAATTTTTAAAGAAAATTAATTTTCATTTGGCTAAACAGTATTTCATAAGTGATAAGCAGAACCGATATCTAGTGAATTCCGGGAAATTGAATTCTTCAAAGAGCACAACCGTGTTATCAAGGTGCAATTGCATATAATCACTGAGTCTATTAACGCCAGATGTCCTGACCAACAAGTCCAATGTACTGGTTATTTCTTTGACATTGAAAATATCTTTCTTGGATATACGACAGTGAACTTGACCAGGTTGTTGAGCCAACAGCATTACACGTTGAACAATGTCGCTCCTCGTTGTATATGCGAAGTTGATGTAAATGATTAACTTATTTTTCATCAATTTCTGGCTTCTCAGGCGTTTCATCTTTTCGACGAGTGAGCTAGGACAGTGCTTCTCGATATAACTCATATCGCCAATTATCCTGCAAGTGTACCTTGCACTATTCTCTTCGATAAAATCAATTAATTGTGAACATACATCCCAGACATCAATTTTATCTTGTTCTTTCCTCTTGAAATTCTCGATACTAAACATGTACAAGCTAATCTCTTTAGCACCAATCTTGTCACTGATATCGAAACAATTGACCAAGTTCAAGTACATTATTTCATAGCCCTCTCTAATTGTGATCCCATTTTGCCTCGAATAGTGTCGATTGCCATCCATTATGATTGAAATGTGTTTAGGAATTTTGATTATTGTTAATATTTTCATCAGAATTCTTGTGACTATTCGGCGATATGTAACTTGAAGAATAACCATGATGAATACTAGTAGTATATGAATAGTAGTTGATTGATCAAATGATATTACTTACATATCATATATCCAACAAATGTGTCGAACATTTCAATGCAATCTTTTCAAACTGAAAATCGTTCCAAAAATGCCGAAAATTATGATTATTTGAGAATTGATCGATCGGATCGAATAAGGGCATACAGTTGACGCCACGCTCACAGTGCAGTGCAAATCGGCTTTCACTGCATAGCACTCACACACATAGCGAGTCTGTTATGCCGAGCACTGTGAGCGTGTCGTCGACTTTATGCCCTTATTCGATCCTGGCTCTTAATTGTCTGGATTGAAATGTTTGGGGTATATTCAAAATAACAAGATTTTGTCGATTCAATTATTTTTGGAATTCTGCAAAGGAAACACATTCCAGATTGTGTAGTTGAATAGTCGGCCTTTGATTGTCATTTTATTGATAAGTCCTCGTGTATTGGGGACTCGAAATAATTTTGTCGGATTAAATATTGAAACGACACAAGCATTCAATAATATAATTATAGTTTGAGATTCTATTTTGAATACCCAATTATTTTAACATCTAGAGTAAATCAAAATGGCAAATAGCCTTTACTAGGTTTGAATCATGTATATTTAGATGACGATTGCTGAAACTCAAAGTATTATAGTAAATGCTTTTTGCCATTAAGGGGTTAATTCGCAGATTCATCATTAGATCTGGACATTAACTATTGGAATTATATGGAGAGCAAGCATTTAACAAGATTGGCGAGAACTCGAAATGAGAAGCGTCGGATGAGTAAGATTATCAATGGATTTAAATCTCTGAAAAGGAACTTGCCTGAACTAAGGCATATCAGACTAACCAAGATGGATATCCTAAACATCGCCTGCGGACATATCAACGAGTTATTAGTCAATTTAGAATACATCCGAGCAGAGAACAAATATTTGAATTTTGAAATTCAGAATATACTCATCGATATTGTATCCGATGAAAACGTTAAGCAATAATTTTTGAATGAATTTAGCTTGGTCTGCTTCCAAGTGGAATGAAATGTCATGTTAATAGATCGAATGTATTGGTTTTTTTGTTGTAATATTTTGTTTGTTTTTGACATAACATGTTAAATAATAAAATCCATTTGAATACTTAAAGAAAGAAATTTTGAAAAATTTAAAAAGGATTCGAGAGATTTGATTGTTGAGATTAAAATGGAAGATTACAAGGAATTGAGATGTACCGGGCGCGGCAGAACTTCATGCTGGAGCGGAACAATCAATTGCAGGAAAACAGTTATATATATTGGAATTCTGTTGATTGCATATGAAAGGACGATAATAGGACTAGTTAAGAAAATTTCAAAAATTTCTCACCTATGACATTTTGACTGCTTACAAGCGCTTCAAAAAGTGGTCTATAAAATTGTGTCTTTTTTGGACATTTATCGACATAATTGTCTCTGTGTTGCGATTCTTGAGTTCATTTCTATCCACCATTTTGTCTCGACTCGGGTGGTAAGCGATACCTATGGTTTGACACCATCATTAGTAATCACAAGGGTTTATATCGGGTATATATGCTGGCCAGAAAAGAGGCCCTCCTTTAGCCACCTTTGCCCCCAAAGCAATGATATTTTGCCCAAAGGCTCGCGTCAGTGTGTCAATGTTGTCACGTGTCCGATGAGATGGTGCGCCATCTTGCATGAACCTAAATCCCCTATTTATTGATTTGTCACTTATTTCTCAAATTAATTTGTCCAAAATTTAACCCTTATAAATTGGGCTTTCAAATTTTTGATCCATAAAATATGGACCCACTATACCGATGTAACTGATGGGACACCAAACTGTCACTCATTTTAGGTTAAGAGGGCGCACCACTCCAATTTCCGGTTTGTGTGTACCCCATATCCGGTAGTTTTGCGAAATGACCTAACCTTTTTGGTAATAGTGAAACTCGTCTGAGAACCATATTTTTGTATATTAAAGTTTTTCGGAATCTATCAATTATGTCACAGTTTTCGCGAAATCATTACTGTTATTGATAGACTTCTCAGTTATCGGTTGATGGACGTGTCACTTGTAGAAATAAACCTCCAAATCATTCTTCATTATGATCCGCATAATCTATCCACTAATTTGAAGTACTTTTCTAGCTTGACATGTCGCTGTGGTGAGTGTGTCATCAAAGAGTTCTCAGACATGTTTGATGCTATACTCTGTTCTTGCTGAATGCGGTCGGCCACTTTGAACAACAGTATTACTTAGCACACTTAATCTATTTGTCCATTTTTGGTCAAACTAGCAATTATAATCATAATAAACCCATTGGATCATTTTAATTGTCATCGTCACTTTTTGATGATATTAATAATGTTAATAGTCAAGCTAATTTTGCTTATGATTGTCATTGGGTATAATGTTGAGTAGCGCCCTAAAGCCCTCTATCATGCACGTACCATAACATTCGGATCCTTGCCATATAAAACCCACAATTCGATAATTTCTCTTTTTTCGGGAATCGAATACCTTACAGCTGCCAAAGGCATCTCGGTCAAACTATTGTTGTTATCATGTGTGGGGATAGTCAAACTATCATCGAGGTAAAGTTCGATGTAATATGTCACGTGGTTTGCATTTGAAAAGATGAAATGCACCTGCAAGGACTATTGCCGCACGATGTAATACATGACTTTCTCTCTAAAAAGAGAAGGTTAATAAGTCTGCTTTGATTATTCATAGTGAAAGGTCCCAAATGTTCACTGAGTGAGAGTATAATTTATCGAAGTAATAATGCTAAGTTACAGTTTGATTCTCACTTACCAATCGAGACTTCAACTCAGTTCTGTCACTAATAGCATTCAAATCACTCAAATTATTCAAATTAATTGAGTCATTCATTTCGATGATTAAATTAAACAAAATAAAAATCAGAAACAATTTTTATCAATTGAATGGAAATTGGAGAATAAAACAATGACTTTCTCTAGGAAAGAGGGGCGTATGTCAGTGCCCATGTCATAGACATTGAAGGGACTGATTACGGGCCCAATGAGCGGAAGCATTGTTTTGATCTTCAATTTGAATTCAATTGAAACCAATTGTTTATTATTTATATTTGTGTTTATTATAATAATCGGAATGAATGATTCAATCAATTGACGGCATACGCCCCTCTTTCCGAGAGAAAGGCCAATGCTTCCGCTAATTGGGCGCGCAATCAGTCCCTTCAATGTGTGTATGACATGCGCAATGACTTAACCTTCTCTTTTAGAGAGAAAGTCACATATTAAGAACAACTTTATCAATCTTGCGAAATCTCATGTTATATAAAGTAGACACTTTCTTTACCATTTTAAATCAAATGATCTGTTTTAATAACGCTAAAATAAATATCGCATTCAAAGATCAATAGTCCATAAGCCCAAATTTAACATTGTGAATCCGATTTTCAAAATGATATTTCTCTTCGATGACCTATCACTAAACCTAGAATATTATGGAAATCGATGCGTACTATTTTTCGTAATAAATTAAAATGTCAGATTCTTCAAAATTACGTCTATGGCAGATATTCGGGCTTTGTTCCGCTAGATGACCCCCGTTCACATCGAAATTGGAAATGAAATTTCTAGGGAATAAAAATATTGTCATAAGACATATTTTGGTTTAGTATAAAGTTGCGACTATTTTTTTGTGGCCGCTAGGGGCGACAAACTTTTTGCTATTTTTGCTGTAAATCACGTTAAAAATGAGTTTTAATTGATGCATTATGGTGTGATACCCTCGAAAACATAAGATAAGAATTTATAATCAATTTTCGTGCAAAAAATATTTTGAACATAAATTACGTTATTACGCCCCTTAGCATGTGAAAATACTTTTCACTTGTCTTTTTGGTATTATACACCATAATGGGCCAATTAAAACTCATTTTCAACGTAATTTACAGTAAAAGTAGCAAAACGTTTGTCGCCCCCTAGCGGCCACAAAAAAAAATAGTCGCAACTCTATACTCAGCCAAAATATGTCTTATGAAAATATCTTTATACCCTATTAATAATGATTTAAAATGATTGATAACTTAAATTCCCAATAAAGTCCGAAAATCAAGGACGCCAAGTGTTCCTTGATTACCACGATCAAGGACTCTGCCAAAACCATCTTAATCAAGGGAAATCCTTTATAATCAAGGGTTGTTGGCAAACCTAACCTAGAATCGTATCCAAGGCAGAGTTGACATTATTGACTCAAACCTTGTAGTTGAGCATTAGCTCCATAGGTGTTTCATTTATTATACACTTAATGAATTCAATCTTTATTCTGGCATAAATCATATAACTCCAGTCAAAATTCAGAGCAGATTTATTTTTAATTCCAACTAAAAGAAACGAAAATAATTCTTTGAAAAAAATTTAATAAAATTTTCAAATATTTGTTTAACTTATATCAACTATTTTCAAAAACATTTAAGATTTTCAATTTGATGTTTTTGACATCTGTCAAGTGTAACAAATTTCAGCCATAATTAAATCAAATTAAATTTTCTAGTTTTGTAATATCGAAGTAAACGGATTAATTCTGGAAAATGTATATTTATCGTATGAATTAGAGTTAAAAGACTTTCCTCTAATCGCAAATAGAGTTAGAAAATGAGATTGCGCACCAATTTGTAATGTTAACTCGAATTCAAATGAGATTTTGTCATAATCTGAAATATGCATATTGTTATGGACACTAGATTAGGTAAATTTAATTGGTGTTAGCAAACAAGTGATAGGAATTACTTGAATAATAAATGATATTCATTGTAGATATTTGTCAATTAAACAAGATAATTTAACCGAGATTGACACATCATGGAGAGCTCGAAAGAAATATTGGAAGAAATGCGTAATTTAAGAATTAATGACATAATCAAGGTGGATGATTATCATGCTGAGGGAGTGGTAGCTATGCGACATCCGAAATATGACGAAGGCCTTGAATCAATGAACATGGTGCTGAAGGCTTATGTGGGAGTTATCATGAGCTATGAATTCACAGATCTGGTGGTCTATAATTGTGCCATGATCAAGTCATTCAAATTATTTTGCTGGATGTTATTGATGACAGATTTTTTATTCCGTGTCGACGATGAAGTGCTGGAAAAGGATAAGATAGGTGAATTGCATTGATGGAATTTTACCAAATATGCCCCTAATCAGGGGAAGCAAGCCTATTCCTACTCGAGGAGTTCATGGTTTTCAAAAAATTTAGTACAGAGGACTCTCCCAATAGTTGACCCCTTGGTGCACCGAAATTTGGTGAACTATTGAGAAAGACAACTTTTAAGAATACACTAAAAACAGCCATATTTTTCATAAACAATGAATATAAACAAGGTGATTGATCAACAAACTGAATATTCCTGGTGAAATTCTACTGTTCTCCATCATTTAACTATCATAAATTGTAGAAATGGTCGATTTTGATCATTTTCAAGTTTAATTATCCAAAATTGACGAGATTTTTGTCAATTCATATGAAAAACGGTCAACTTTTGGGAGATTTTCCATAGGCTAATGGTAAACTATTGGGAGATGATTTTAACATTACGTCTATGGTGTGACCGCCATTTGATCAGAATTTGGTCAACTATAAGGAAAGTCCACTATTGAGAGAGGAACTATTCGGAGAGTTCACTGTATATTAGGGGATACAAAAGGAAGCCCTTTGCTATTTCTCGGCCCTATCCAGGCTAACTTTCCAAATTTTCGTATCCAGAGGGGGTTTTGGAATCCCTATTTTCTGAATTCCTGTTCTTATATTTGAAATTCAATTTCAGAGAGCGAAAAATGGAGAGAATATGTAAAGAATAAGCATTGTCCTGATACCGACCACTATCTTGGTAGATATTTCAATCTGATAGTCAAGCTGTCGAAAGCTTCGTTTGGTGACAAAATCACTGATATGATGATCAGTGAATTTTTCTACAACAATGTGTGTGATGTTGTCAAATTACATCACTACACAAATTACGATAAGTATACTGAACAAGATTTGATAAATTATAGGTAAGTTTGCTGGAAATTCCTTTGAGTGCCAGTGTGATTTTGATTATACCCAACACTAGGCTTCAAGAGAGCTATTTTCTCTTCTATTATCTGATCTTCGAGATTGATGAAAACATTCATCTGAACGACTCGCTGAAGCA
>JAQGBE010001493.1:0-10933 GCA_034698225.1 Scheloribates latipes | reverse complement strand
TCTCTCTCTCTCTCTCTCTCTCTCTCTCTCCCACTCTGGCTCTGTCATCTCAATCCCGAGTAGTTTTATCGAATAAGAATTAAAGTTTATTATTGGTCTGAAATGGTTTCGAATTTTGTGCTCACACTTAACAATAGGGCCTATATTTAGGCGAAAATTCTCTTTCAATTCCTCATTAAATGAAAGTCTGTTTGGAATTTGATAGCTCTCTGACATGTGAAGGGATGTCTCAGACTCTCAGCCCATAATTGTCGGTCACATTAATTCGCGGACCAATTATTTGTTTGACTGACGCCATCCAACTCTTGAAGATTTAGCTCAATTCAATTCAATATCGATGACTTCGGAGCTCTGAATGGCATCGATGGCCGCACTTGTCATCTGTCACTGCATTCAGGTCTTCATTGCGACCATTGAAGACCATTCAGTCATTCAATGGCACTTCACTTCACAGATAATTCCTTTCGTTTATTGCTTGAAATGACCTTTCATTTCATTCAACGATATTAATAAGCGATAAAAATATTCTTCAATATAATTAATAATTTATAACAAAATATTTAAGAAAAAATTATCTCTACTGACGCACAGACACCGGTTGCGGACCCTAATTATGAATTTGAAAAAACAAGTGAACACTGAAGAGACCGACAGCTTATCGTCGCTCAAATATTTTCATCTCAAGTATTGTATATTAAAGGCATCGCTATTTTCATTATTTTCCGTTAGCAGTCGTAATCCGATTTCATATCAAATCATTTGTTGGTTTAGCCTAAAAGAGGCAAAAAAATCGAATTTCTTTCATTCGAAATACAATTTCTCAACAATTATATCGATTTTCGTATTGTCGTCCAATTATAGCGATATTTATTACACAATTGAATACCATTTGTGTTCCCAAAACCAACTCAAATATTAATATCGCATTTAATAATTATTTTATATTCCAATTCAAGTCTCACTTAATAACAATTTCATTTGAACGCAAACGTCAGACGACTTTCATTACATACTAATTAACTGAATAACAATTTAATGATTTGACTTCAAAAATCAATTATTCGTCCGCAGCGTTGGTAACGAACAATCATTGGGAGTACGGCTGCGATAAGGCTGTGAACCGCGCGATCACTCATCACCTGATGATATCCGACTGATCACAATCAACGACAAGCTATGCCAGAGTTGGCCAAAAGGTCTCTCAATATTAAGCCCTAATCTGGTGCATCAATATTTTGGCCTTGTTCAGTGCTCATCGCTCTTGGCTCATTGTTCACTTTAAATAAGCAGACCACTTTAAACAAATTGCATCTTGGCTCTTTTGCCTGTAGGTATCGATCAAAAGAGTTTTCTTGTCTTCTATTTAACGGCAATCTCACGAGAGCCTATTGATTAGCGAATATTTTAGCATGATTAGATTGGCTGATCAGTTGCAATGAGCTTGCTGCTCCTGATGCTCCAAATGGTCTGATTGGGCCCTCTATTACTCCGAGAGATACTCTATTATCGCAGTCAGACTATTGTAACAAATTATTTGTTATCATTAATTAAACATTTAATTGAAATTCCGAATCCATTGTAGTCTTTGGCGTCGTTTGCGTTGCGATCATATGACAGACCAATCGATTGCGTTTTGGAATACATTTCGAGTCATTGATTGCCTCAATATTATACACCATTTATACCATTATTTGACCGCAAGTGCCGACCCTTCATATGTAACTCCAATAGCGATCATATGCTATAATCTTCTCTTCAAACTGAGAAAACACAAAATCAATGCCACAATACATACCTTCTCATTAAAGTGGTTCTGATGTTGAAAACAAAAATTTTGAAATACACTATAATTTGTGGCTACAAATGGATAAATTCGATCACTGCCAAGATTAATAGGGCATTTTATTATGATTGCTTGATGAAATGTTGCCAATAAATAGATATTTTTAGCCTTGCTCAATAGATTTCACATTTTCCGCGGTTGACAATGAATGTGAGAGTGAATGTCACCTGATTTCATCTGTTATACAATTTTGCAGTGAATAACAATCAAACTAAAAAAGAAAATCCGACGAAATTAATGAATAAGAAACATGAGAATAATTAATGCGCAGCAAAAATAAAATCCTGGGTGTTTAAAATATAATGTATCCAATTGTTGATAGCTTTTCCCACATTTATTCATTAATCAATCAATTTTTGTGTCAAATCTTCAGACATTTAGAGAACACAATAAAGTTATAATTTGTTCGCAAATTTTCACTAATAGTCGAAGAATTTGGTTAATGTTTGGCTTCAATACGAGTTACAAATGAATTATTAATTAATTGCATGGCTTTAATGACAACTTTTTTTTTATGAACATTAATATTAATTAATATATCATTAGGTCTGCTGTGCATAGAGTCGGTGGCGTTGAGCCAAATGCAGAACACCGGCAGTCAGTGTCCAGTCTTTGGTTGCAAATCTTAATTTTAATTAATTGTGTGTCGACTGTCGAGTAGTGCCGACGAGGGGTCTACTCGAGGTCTGTTGGAGGACTCGGACGCAAGTTTGGCGCAAAAGCAAAGTTATGCCAGTGATTGACAGAATGTGTTTCACGGGCGCAGAGCTCTGTAATGTGTGTAAAGACTAATTTTAATGGACAAAGATGTCGGTCAGCACTATATGGACGGCAAACTCATCAGAGGAATGCCCGCAGGAATCAAGCAATCGGTCGAACATCACTCCACTCGACTCGATATTCATTTCTTATGTCTTTATGTCTGTAATGATTGGCTTTCATAACCGTTTTCGCTGTGTATAGAATGTATAGAATAGTTGCAAAAACTCGAGTTCCATAACAAGTTGAGACCTGTTTTGCTCGGGTGAAGCTCACAGTGAACATCGGCGACCAGTGCCCAATGACCATGCTCACTGGTATTATTGTATTATCTGATTATCGAAGTCAAGCACAACTCAATCATTCAACGGTGAGCTCCGATGTTATTCGAGCGCCGCATCAAAGACTTGCTTTGAATCTAAAGTGTTTTGACTCAAATGTATAATTGAAGACGTGATCAGTGCTGTAGAGCCGCAGAGACACGCATTAGACATAACACACACAACACGGGTCTCAGATTCACTTTTATATCGATGGAAACGATATAAAAACTTTGCTTTTGTCGTAAAATAATATCCGGCAGTAGTCGAACACAAGACACAAGATATGAAAATCAATAAACTCGGTCTCAAAATATTTAAATAAACAAACCCTCTATTATTGGTCTCAGTTGTGAGTAAATTATATTTTATTAGTGTTATGTTTATGGCTTACAAACCAAATAAATTAAAACTGTGTTTGTGTTAAGAATATACAGTCGAAGTCCCGAATAGTACACTTTTGAATGGTTGACTTTCCCAATAGTTGACCAAATTCTGATCAAACGGCGGTCACACCAATATTATTGATCGTTATTTGATAGAATTTAGCTGATATTTGTGATTCTCAGTGTATTTATTGACCAATTATCTAGTTTATACCAACTATTCATACTTTTATGCACTTTTACAGTGTATTCCCAATAGTTGACCAAATTTCTCGTACACTAAGTCGTCAACTATTGGGTGCTTCGACTGTATAATAATGTCTTCAACTTTTTTGTTGCGATACATTTGTACTTTGAAAACGTTTGCGAGTATTGTAGATCATGTTATTCGCAATTGAGTTATTGTAGCATGCTCATTTCATTAATATTTAAAGCCAACAAACATTGTTATTTGCAAAGTTAGTTCAGTTAGCAGTTTATACCAATGGATCCAACGGTTCAACAGATTCTTATTCTAATTCCGAGTCTTTCTCTGCTTCTTATGTATAATAGATTTGTTGTCTAAGACCTGACGTATTGTCGATTGGGTGCCAGTGATGGCCATTAGTTTGAATTACTTGGAGAAGATTGGGCTCAAGAGGTCGAGAGAGGCGACCATTTTGAGGAGAATCACAATCTGATGGATACCTAATTAAAGCGGTTTCATATTTGTCTCTAATCCAGGCATATCCGACACCCGGTTCAGTCCATTAAGACATCTGAAGCATTGCAAACACTATTAACTCGAATGTTGTTTTCACTTGAAGTACAAGACGTAACGTACGAGACGTTCGAGTTTATAGTCTCTCCGCTAAAGTACTGCCATTTCCTCCCATTCACGAGAGTCTAATCGAAGTAAAGCCAAGTTAATAGCACTCAGAATATGAAGTCATTTCATAAGTCAATCAATTATTTAACTCAAATGAATGAGAAAATAAAATTTTCTCCAAATTGAGAAAAGAAATGACAAGTGGTTTGACTGTGAGAGTCGAGTCTGAGATATAATTTGATATTTGAGAGCAAAATCATCTCATTATTGGTGATCATTGCAAGCGATCAGCCATTGAATACACGCTTTGCTGATCGATGGTTAGGTCGGACTCGAGTGAAATGATTATGAGTAAGGCATTAAAGGGTTGGCCATTATCTGCTCCAATGACTCGGACCAACACTACTCGGATCGATAGGTCTCTCGACTCATATATTTTTATCAAATTTTGTTAATTCGGTTGAAAACGTATAATAAATTGAATTATGAAATGAAAAACTATATTAATGTTTCGGATATTTATTCGGATGTGTTTGGTGTTTGGTGTCCACAATCCAACAGACATTGAAAGCTTCGGTCGTCAGCGCTGTTCAGCACTCGATTTCACTCATGACTTGAATACTTATTGGAGTAAAAAGACTTGAGACTAACATAACATTCGTTTTACAAATGAGAGATTCGTTTCTCTGACGGACAAAGGGGTCATCGGTTAGGCATTGGGTTCTGGCCTTTGGTTCTGTGTTACGGCACAAGTGGTTTCCAGTGCCTCTCAAATCGGTTTCCACTGCCTTAAGGCTTAACCGGAATCAGCAGACAATTATTTGCTCGGATATATCGACTTTGTCTTTGTCTGTGTCTCTGTTTGTTTGGTTTGAACCAGAATTTCAGTAATAATTGAACAATAGTTGCGAAATATATTAACCGCTGTTTAGTATTGGTGGCAATGCTTTGAATGACTTTGAATAAGCGTATTATGAAGTGATTCGAGCGATTCGTATGAAGTGTTTCGGTGTTTCGGTGTTCCAGCGATTTATTGCTTAGATATTGGCAGTCATGGCATCTATTAATTTATTAGACCTTTCTTTTGATAAACCATTGGAATTGAGTTTTGTCTCAAAGCGAATATAACGGCAATAATAGTAACAATTAATCATTTTGTGTCACATTTTAGAACTCAATTCACTTTCTAAGCGAAGAATCAAATTTAATGTCTTTATTCAACACTACTCTAAAGAAAGGAATTACAGAGCACTGCAGTTATTGTGTTATTCTGTCCTCAAATTAATTAAAAACTTATCCGTCTTTCAGTTGGATATCGAAATGAGTTTCGCTTTTATTAAATGTTTTATATTTATTCAAAAGTGAAACAAAAAGCAAATAAAATGTTAATTCAGTCGAAATGATAAATCTCTTTCGACGTCAACGTCGAGACTCGAATCGAAGTGCCTTTTGAACACTTGGAGAGACATCACATCCAAGCGATTCACGTCTTGTTTGCATTGGAATCGATTGAATCAAATGTCTTCAAACGGATTGAAATATTCTATTTAATCGCGACTAAACAGCGCTCACAACTCGTCGACGTGTCTGAAGACTAATTTGGACCGATTTTGGCGCAAATAATTAGAGCCTTAAAGCATGTCATCTGCCATACCATACCATAAGGCATGCCAAGAGTCTTCTCTTAATTGACGCAACTAAGCAAGCTCATTTTAATGAGCATATTCTTGTCATCGCCAATAATGAACTGATATTTTCAATGAGACATTCGTTTCTTATTCCACAAAAAGCCAAAACAAGTTATTTATGTCGGCTTAATATCAATAGAACCCTTGAATAGATAGAGATTATTATAGGTTTACATCAGAGATGACTCCGTTTTGACAGTAATTATGCAGAGATTTATGTTACCAATCATTTGCATGCATTCAATGACATTCACTGACCTGACAGTCGTCGGCGTCGCTGACAGACCTCATTGTCATACCTGACAAACCGGTCGGCACTGGTCTTGAGTCCCGGCGAGTGAAGGACCGAACCGTTATCATCGGTGTCGCGATAACAGACATATCTATTGCCGCGATATTTCACTCGAATTAAGCGGATTTAATAGCCAGATAAGAGGGGTTTGTCATCGATCGGTCCCATTGCGGCCCTGGCTCTCAATTCCGCGATCGATTCGAGATTTCTAAATATTATTTCAGACCTTAGGAAAGCTAATAAATATTTATTGCTATTGATTTCCGATTCGACCTAGCTTTAAATTTTAAATCCGATATTCTCGAGGATTTTATTTCGAATATAAATTCCAATATTAAGAAATAAATAGCGATATATAGAGTTGTATATGTGGTGGACACGGGTTGGCCACAGACTGTCATTGCATCGCTGTCTTCGTGTCTTATTTATGTCTAATTTGTTGACCAAATTTGTTGATTAAACGAAACGATTAATAAAATAATATTCGTTTGGGGAAACAATTTGGGAGAGAATGGGGAGGGTTTGGGAGAGAGAGTCGTTCGGATAAATACATGTTTTAATGCGATTCAATAGTCAATTGACGAAAGAAATGCAATAAAAAGTAATTACATCACAACACATAACACATAACACACAAGACATGGCACACAACTTGCAAGTTGATTGTTGATCGTCGATCGTAAGGAAAGGAAAGGCGGACTTGCGTTCAATCGGCAGTCCATCACATTTTCATAGTTGACTTCTTTGCAGTTGAAAACAGTTTCTATGAAAACAATATAAGAAATACATTAAATAAAAGGCAAATTATGTTTCATTTCTAACTAAACGGTTTGTTTCGCGACATTTATAAACAAATTCTCCTTTTCTTCGGTGCTTTGCATATGAAAGCGATTAAACACTTATTCTCTGCTCATATCTTAACGTCGGATCACTTCTAAGGGTTTGCGACGAAATTCGCTTTGATTTACGAACTGCTTCTGTGTTCCCGATATACGCACAGACAGAGTGTATGTATGTATGTCTTGTTAGCAGTGACTGCGAGTCTGACAATCATTTGATTATTTTATAACAAATTCTATCATTCATTAGATTAGAGAGACTTTGGCTCTGAACAGGCCTTAAGTCAAATCATTTGATAGTTTTGTTGCAAAAACAGTCAAAACTGAAGTGAATTACACGAAAAATAATTGTTTTGTCGTTCAATTTTAATAATAATGATGACATCGACTCACGACTGGCGGCGAAGAATAAATGTGACCACAGATGACGGCAACACATATTTCATCAGTGAGTGCACAGACCTTTCCCGCCTTTCCCTTCTCTTCCCGTCCCTTCCCTTTCCTATTCGACTCAGTCTTGGCTAATGTTTGCCGGCATTCCCTCTCTCGGTCTCATTCACTCCGAGTCTCACAATTTGCCAAAAATTTATTGCATTTCAAAATTGCTTTTTTAATGATAAGATCGATATTGTGTTCGCTTTCGTTAGTCTAATAGCGCGTAACATCGCATCGCAGCCATTATTTAATTCAATATCAGTTTTACAAATCGTAGCTTGATACATTAATGCAATACAACATGGATACATGGATACATGGTCTAATTTGCATTCGTCTTATCGTCACTCGAGAGAATATCGACTTTATATCACGACAACCGATATTTCAAATGCAATCACAGTTTAATTCCACGCTATCACCACATGCTGAGCAAGGTGTTCAAGCTCATTCAGCGTCCATCATCTTCTATCTACTGATTGCTCACTCTATCTAAACTAAATAATAGTTGTTTGAAAGTCAAATATACGGCAATTATCGTGCAATGAAATGCAAGAGCAGCCGAATGTGTGCCCACTATAGTCAGGTTAACGATCCGTTCAAATCGAGCAACTTTTCCACTCATTAGAGCCATTGGTGAGAAGCAAAGTTGCTTTAATGAGAGGTCAGTCTAATTAGTTTGGATTAATAATTGCAAGAATGGAATTGTTTGCTCGCAAACCAACCAGAATAGCCGTTACAGTGGATGCGATTAACTTGCAAATTTCCATTAATACCACTCCAAATACCTTATTTATAAGGATAATTTGGGCCAATTAGGGTTGCAAAATTTCACCTTTTTGAAAGTGGAAGTGAAATTTCAGTGGAATTTAGTTTAAAATGTTTAGAATACTTTAGGTAAGTAAGAAGTATTACTTTTCATGCCTTATTCAAATTCTTTTAATAAAGTCAGTCATCTTGCGATATAATTTAGAATAATAATCATCAATATAATAAAACTGAATTATCTAGATAACTTTTATTTCAAAATCTAGAAACTGTAGAGCGCACACAAAATTGGAATGCAATTTATTTTGTTTATCATTTATCGAATACTATTCATTATATTTCATCTTTAAGAAAATATTATTAATTGACTCAATTTTATATTTTCGATGTGATATTTCATGAAATTTTGTTAAATTTTCGTGAAAAGCAAAAAGGGCCAATTGCGAAATTTCAGTGAAATGAAAGGCTCACAATCCTCGGGCCTATTATTTGCAATGCACTGAATTGTAGAGCCGAGTGTTGTGCAGTGCAGGTGAGCACAAGTGTCAGCTCCACTGACTGCAAGTCGTAATCATTAATAATCAATTGGCTATTAATGGTCAATAATGATGAAACGATTGCATTTTAATGTGTTTACGTGTTGTCGTTTGATTAGCGAATCTACTGAATGCGGGGAAAATCTTGTGGCATAAATTAAAATTGCATAGTGGACTAGATATTAATAGTATCCATGCTATTCAAATTTCTTTTGATGAAATGTCTATTCTAAAACATTTTAGCCAAAATTCAAAATTTTTCTTTGTCAGAGATAGATTTTATCAAGGTAAATAACAGATATTCAAAAACTGTTTTAAGCCTATGTTAAGTCAATGGTAGTTCTAAAATTGCAATTGGCGAAAGGTAACAACAATGAATTCAAATTGATAAATTGTATAAAGGTAATTAAATTAAATTTCTATCAATCAATTCTGATTGACCATTTGAATTGTTGGAGAAAGACATAAAAGTTTGAATCAGATGACTCTTGACAAGCCATAAATTACGACGTTTGTAAAATCATAACAGGGCAATTTTCTCTAGATCTATATGCAATTTTGATATGATTTTCAACATACTTATACATAAAGACAATGTTAATGAATCATTAACTTAATGGTATATATATTTCAGATTCTGAAAATTTCTTGAATATATTCAAAATTTTCTATAATGAAATTTAGCTGAAAATTGGATTTTAGCTAGAATGTTCTAGAATAGATACTCAATCAAAAGCAATTTGAATGACATGGATACCATTAATATCTAGCCCACTATAAAATTTCAATTAATGACAAGATTTTTCCCACATTCAGTAGATTCGCTAATTAATGTTTCATTTGGGCAGTGCTAACACCGTTTCCAATGTTCAATGAGTCCAATCTTGACAGTGTATGACCAGTGCTACCAGTGTTGCCAATGTGATACAAATGTTACCATCAATGTTACCATCAATGTTACCATCAATGTTACCATCAATGTTACCATCAATGTTACCATCAATGTTACCATGATGGATGGATGGATTAGTTTACACTCCAAACGGAAAGGCATTTTCGTGGCGACCAATCTTAGAGCTGATGCGACAACGAATCAATAGACGTCCCATCGAGTCATAGCACGCCTCAGATCTCATTTCTATGGCCTACTGGTCAGCGACAGTGTCAGTGAGGATGACAAGTGATTTGAGATCATAGCGGGTCTGTCGTCGATCAGTCCCTCTCTGTCTGTGTATCACTGAATCAGCGATCGCTTTTCAATCACTATTACATTGGATAGCAATAAATTATTTTAATCGATGTCTGAACGTCTGAAACGATAACTGATTCACAGAATATTATCCGAAATTCTTGTCATTTATCCGCAGTTCTCATGAAATGTCATGAAATAAACGTCAAATAAAGACATTTAACGCTTGATTAAACCGAAATCAGGTTTTGTTTGCATTTCTCAATCTTTATGTAAGAATCAATTGAACCAAAAATTAGACGAAAATGTTTTATCAGTAAAAAAATATTTTTCTTTTATATTCTTAAGCCATTTGATTGACAATTAAATCGACAGCTCTTTGAGTGATAACCGATTTCTCTTATCTCTAATGCCATTTCGATACACAATTCACACGAATTTCAATGCAAATTCTTATCAGCGATTTGTGTCAAAATGTCATTGTGTTGTGTGTTATGTGTTATGGCTTTTATTGATTTTTTTATTCTGTTATTCACGCAAAGGCCGAACAAGAATCGCATGGTTTCGTGCATTTCTCCACTTTTTAATTTCCAATTAAAATATAGCTCAACAGCCGAACGGCACAACCGAACCGAACAGTGAATCGAACATCAAACTGAACATGTTCACTGTTCGCTAGATGGTTGGAGCCCTCCTAATGAGAGCCAGTCATGTATTGTGACTTTGGTTCGCGTGTCAGACTCAGCGCACATAAATCAGTGGCAGAGTCCCAATTGGGGCCAATTTGAGCCCAAATGAGTCCGATGAGCTTGCCACATTTGGCCACATTTGCCACATCGCATCTCATGAGCCCACACACAATACATCACACAATTCGGCGATTTTTTAAAAATTTAATTTCACAAAAAGTGGATTCAATAGAAGTGTTTGAAAGCTTTCATTATTGGCGTCATTGAAGCGCAAACTCTCGAAAGAGAAAACAATTATAAATTAAATTATAAATTGAATTTTCACTTATAATTAGTTTCTCAAGGATTGGGTGACAGAAAGAAAGTTATTTGAATACAACG
>JAQGBE010001492.1:0-10934 GCA_034698225.1 Scheloribates latipes | reverse complement strand
CAAGCCAAGCCAAGCAGTCCTAAGCCAAGTCAAGCCAAGCCAAGCAGTCCTAAGCCAAACCAGTCCCAAGCCAAGCCGAGCTAAGCCAAGTCCTAGCCATGCATGGCCTAGGACAAGTAGTTATACGGGTATACGGGTTGTATGAGAAGTAGGTAAGAGCGCCGGGTGGGGTCGAAGTAAGGACACCACCGTTTGGCGCTACACTTTTAAAATTACTTTAGATTGAAAATTCCTATTGATGAAGAGACATTAAATCAGCCCGGGGTTATGATGTGAATATTTTCATTGTTTTTAACTTTGTCCTAATTAGTATTCTAAATATAAAAAATCTGTTACTCAACTCTTACATCATCTTACATCCTGTTTAAACTAGATTTTTTGAACTCTTTGAACTTTGATTTATTCTAGCTTTTCACTAAATAAACCTTTGAAACCCAATGAAGATGTCTTTTCTCACAAATATGCCTCAAAAAAGTTATTCGATCATAACAATATTTAGCAGGAAAATGCAGAAAAACAAGTTAAAATCGATACAAAGGGGAACAAGGGCGTCGATGAGAACGTGTCCGCAGTGATAAAGTTTAACAACAAGCGGACAGCAAATTTTTCAATCAGCACGAGGTTGGAACACCCGTGCAAAGCACAGATTTTCGGCACAAATGGAACGATCAAAGTACCTGATCTTTAGATATGATCATGCTCATCTATTTATTTTTGTTTTCAACAGCTAGCATGTCCATTCTGGTATACCGACGAGGTCTTTATTAACAATATTCGGTACGAATTCGATTTCATGCCATCAACAGAATTGTCTATCCTCCGGAACAGCTGAGGCCTCCGTAACAAAGTCATCGAAGTCCGCAAATGTATGAAAGCCAGGAAAACGGAAAGCGATGTAATGAGTCATAGTGACTCTCTATTGTTGACCCGAATTATCGATGAGGTCAATTATCAGATTGGAGTCTGGTTCAGGTGACCAATCTCCCCTCGCATGACTGGTTTCAGCAGTTGGGCTGACATTCTACCAGTCGCACCCAACTCCGTTAGACAACAGAATCTACGCTTTTCTGCTCATCGGCACATTAAACGCGTAGTGGCTATGGCAAAGCGGAACCGGAGATCAACTGAACTAAATAGTGTCTTGCCTCTTTTTGAACGCCAATTAGGAATTGAATTGTCGCCATTGGCTAGTTATATGAGGCATCAAATTTACAATTCTAAAGGTGAGAAGTGTAGAATTAAGGCTGAATATAAAAGTTTCAAACAATATTTGTAGAAAATAAATAATACATATTAACAATTTCGAATTCATGATATCCCGTTGTAGATCACCATAACAGTAGTGGTGGGGATTCTGAAGCCCTCTCGCACAACCAGTACTGCTACTTCATTACGTCGACGTGATACCTGTACTCTTCATCGGCTGCACCGAGTACACGTACCGAGTCATTGTTCACCTAGCCTCCAAGGAGTGAAGACCTCTTACGTGTCCATAGATGATCATTTTTCATTGCCTCTACAGTTGACCTGTACAGCAGTCCCCTCAACACAGCTTCCCCATCATTAGGGGAGTTTCGGCACAAGAAGTCTTTCCGGTGAACAACCGGACAGAGGCAAGTGATGATCAGTCTATTAAGGTGCATTTAACGCTCGAAATTTTATTCAGCAACTTCCTCATACAATCAGAAGAAAGTTTAATCTTTCTCAATTTACTATTGAAAATTATCTCGATAATAATTTCTATCAATACAGCTATAAACGATCCTTACGACGAACAAAATGATTATAAGGAGGTCTATTAAGAGTGCTGTCCTGAGGACTTAGGTGACTTCCCCCAAGAACCAGAATCATTCACAAACTCGGGAGGTGTTGATATCACTCATCATGGCATATGAGCAGACATTGCTCGGTTGCCTCTTTCTTCAAATAAAAGCAGGTGTCATGTCCAATGGACTGTATAGTGTTTGCAGTTGCCAGAAAGCTTATAACAAAAGCAATTATTCATGTCCTGATCCCTGTTCTTCAAAAGTTGAGTCGTTCTGTAACTAGTAGAGATATAGCTCTACGGCTCATTAGGATCAGGTCGAATCACTCGGTGCCAGTTTAAGAGCTCAAGGCGATTGGCAAACGAGTCGGTGACGATACAGAGGGGTTTATTCTCGCAATTTTGATACCAAGAGTTCCCGTAGAGGAATATCGGCCTACTAAGTGGTCAAGTCCCGCTCTCGATATGTTATGCGATGGGAAGAGTTATTATTGAATGATGAATTGATTAGTTATGTTAGGCCTAACCAAATATCTATTGATCTAGTTAATGAGTTGTATTGTCCTGAATATCGTATCGATAATAGGCATTAAGATCCGATTTTGACTGCCTAGAAGCTTTAACAATGGCGGCCTTTTATACTCTGTTCACTGGTGCTCTCCAATGCGCTGCAGCGATAGTCGACGTGGAAGATTACGATTCGTTTGCTGTCGTTGACGTCGCCGATCACTTAGCCTTATCGCGTCTGCCTGTCGCGACGACCGCAAAAAGACTTTGTAGTAGAGAGTAGTAGATCCATGCCATTAAAACATCAAATAAGTAATGGAATAAATTAAATATCACTGGCTCTCTATAGTACATGTGTAAATGTGAAGTACTTCAGTGGGCTAGAGGCATCAATTTATCACATCACATAGGTGATGAATATCATTTTAGCCAGTGCTGCAGTTTTTGATTATAAAAAATATATTAACTTTTTATAAACAATCACAAAATGATTCAATAAAACTTTGTCGGCTCCGTCGCAGCTGGAGGGTCAGGACAGTCGCTTTTCGATGAATTTAATCACCACTTTCAGACACATCACGCTAGCCAACTTTGCCAGTACAAAATCGGCATCTTCGGAGTCCTTCCATTTGATGAGAAATATGAGTTGGACTTATGCGTCTATTGCACCAATTATCTTATCGTGATATAATTCTAGGTGATGTAAAAAATGTGGGCAAGGCACACCGAGGTGCTGCAGATGTACTGTGGTGAGCCAGCGCTCTAGT
The DNA here is from genome assembly GCA_034698225.1 of Scheloribates latipes. NCBI lineage: Eukaryota > Metazoa > Arthropoda > Arachnida > Sarcoptiformes > Scheloribatidae > Scheloribates > Scheloribates pallidulus. The sequence continues at coordinate 7,895 of JAQGBE010001492.1, read as the reverse complement.
GGTCATACGATATGATTAATGTAAAAAGTCGACTCTGTTGCTGATTCCAAAACTTCTCCATGTTCTAACAGTTTGTCAAGAACTCGATTTGTTATCTTCGTTTATGCGTGAAATATCTCGATCACTGGCCACGAGGGCGCCGGCTCGAGATTGTGCATGAGTGGTATCATGGAGTGCCAGAGCTTACAGAAACATACATCACCTAGGTTGAACCCACGAGGCTTCCACTTCTCTTATTTATCGAACTCGGCGAAGGGATAAGGACAATCCAGGTTCTCGATCGGTTCCCAACTGCTGTGGTCCTTGTTATCACCCTTCCACTCCAGGTAGTACTCGACATGACAGCGTCGCATCCGTTTGTAGAATACGGTGTGCGCCAAAAGATTAGCGCACATGTGTTTTTGGAAATTTCGGGGAATCGTTGGTCAATGGCTGGTCAGGAGTTGCAAGATATCGATAAAATCTTATCACTCGATAATATCGATCGGTAGACCAACCGCTAATTCACATTGATTAGCAAAACATTACGGAATTTTTTAAATCTGTTTAACGAGCAACAGGATTAGAGCAAACTGCTCATTTGGGCCGAAAATTCCCAATAAAATTAGACAAAAAAGGTCAACTATTCATTTGCTTTTCAAAAACAATGTGCGCAAATGTTTCGAATTGCAAATCATAATAATTCTACAGTGTTATGTTATATGTGATAACGCTATTTTTGATTTCCAAAAATTTATCAACTGCACTAATAAGATGATACACTATAATCTTGAAAACGGAATTTGAAATTTAAAATCAATCATTGAATCTTTAGAAATGAGAGGCTTGAAAAGATTCGGTATAACTAAGTTGATACCACCCGAAACATGGAATAGTGATAACAGTTATTTCAATCATGATATCAACATGCCAGTCTCAGCGTTTCAAACATGAAAACGAAATTTCTATGTTGAAAAGTAAACCATGTAAAAAATTAATTCATTTGATTTCTTGAAACTTTAAAAACGAAATCCATCGAAAGAATACCTCCATAATGTTAAATCAATTGAGAAAGATTGTTGGAAGAATATCGGATATGAATCTGCTCTATATGTATCTGATTCACCTGGTTCATTTTCGATGATAAATGCAAATTTTAAAATTTGACTAAGTTAGAAATATGTCTAGATTTATTCACAAATATTCATGATATCAAAATTGAAGGAGTTCACACACCATATTTGTATTTTGGTACGGAAACATGTTGCTTCGCCTGGCCTTCTGAAGATATGGATCTTTATTCTATAAGTTGTTACATAACAGTGAACCAAAGATATAGTATTTCATATGGAAAAAATTTTCCAAATCATTTCAAGAAGTGCTCAGCATTTCAACGCCATAAAACAATATTTGTTCCTTCAGAAGATTTGGAAAAATAGATGCATTCATATGAGTAAAATCATTCAAAATGCTGGGGAATTTATTGTGACATATCCTTATAATTATCATTCTGGTATCAACACAGGCTACAATTGTGCTGAGGCGGTTGATTTTGAAACACGTAGATGGATTTTGGGAAATTTTCGAGTGTTTATGTAGAATTTCACAAGGCAAAATGAATATAGAAGGATTCATATATAGATTGCAACCAAACCACTATGATATGTGGTTGAATGGAGAAGATAATTGCATTGATCTCAAAAATTCTCATAAGGTTTCACCTTGTCCACCCCCAACATCTCACGAAAAATGTGTGATGAGAAAATTTCATCATAAATCACAATTTACTTCCAGAACAGGAAATACTATATTCGATAAACTAAAAATATCATAGACTTTCATTTTGAGAGAAGTTACAAAAATGATATCGAGAATATTACTTCGACACCGCTAATTCGAGAGAAAAATTCCATTTCGAGTTCTTATCAACTCAATCTAATTTCTATGAAATTGGAGATAGTGTGTATGCAAAAAATCAATCAACTGGGAGTAAAAATAAGTTTCGAAAATCACTTGTAACCAAAAAAGCGAAAACTTTATCACATCATGTTCATTTTGATGATAAATGACTGAGAACCAGCTGCTGAGGTCGGCGACACCTGATAACTTGTTCACTAATCACGTCCATTAAATCACTCACGAACATACTAATGTGGAGACCACCGCCGTCAAGCCTAACGATAAGCACACTGAAAAGGCCGTCGATGGCCAACCGAGGCTAATGGATATGACTTCCAATGAAAACATAAACAATCAGAGCGTCTTATATAGAGATTTGATTGCCATTGACTATGAGAAATCATAGAACTGCGCGACGACTGGCAATTTTGTGCATCTTGGACACAGAAGACGTGAAGGTAGATGAGCTCAAGGCTAACAAATATCTAACGAAATCTTGAGAATCAGAACCGGAAACTGAGCCATGGAATGTCGACAATGTTGCGCCCACCTCGAAAATGTCCGACACATCAGGGTCGCAGCCATCAGAATGCTAATATTGCGACGATTAGTTTTCTGACAAATCTTCCCTTGGTGGACGTAAGGCATTACACGAGTCATCTGATGGAAAGCAAATCCGTTGCCCAGAAGATCTGTGTAGTTTGAAACTGAGTCGAAACGCGAATTAAAGAAACATCTGAAGACTGTGAAAAAATCACGGAAAGGATGCTTATAGTGAGCCAAAGGTTAAATTCAAGTCTTGTGATTTGGTGAAATGTGGAGAATATAGTCAAGAATTTATCTTTAAATATGCCTCTAAAACATTAATAGGTGATGTAATAAATTAATACCACTGGCTCACTATCGTATATGTGTAAAAAAGTAGTATTTAAGTGTGCTAGAGGTACAAATTTATTATATCACATACGTGATGAATATAACTAAAGTTAATGCTGCACTTTGTAGTATTATTAAAATTTAATTAACCAATAATAAACAATTACAAAATTATTCCTATTTGTTCAATAAAACTTTTTCGGCTCCATTGCCGCTGGAGACCAGGACAGTCGCCCCTCATAGAACTGAATCACCACTTGCGGACCACGTTAGCCAACTTCGCCAGCACAAATCCGGCAAATTTGTAGTCCATTTGATGAGAAACATGAATTCGCTTAAGATCTCAGTCGCACCAATGATTTTCTCGGGATCTAATCCTAGGTGAAAACTGCGCGCCTTCGAATTCTCCCATTTCTCGAAAACGGCTGCAAAATCAGGACAATCCAGGTTCTCAATCGGTTCCCAACTGTTGTGGTCCTTGTTGAAACCCTTCCACTTCAAGTAGTAATCGGCATCACACTCGGTATGACAATGTATGGCCGGTGAACCCAAACCACAAGTCTCCCCAAGAACAAATATCAATTTAATCATCGATTTTAGCTAGTTCATATTTATATCTTGCTAATCCAGTTCATAATTGCAGTGCATTCACATAGAGTATCGTTGGTTCATTTCGATATATGCGCTGTAGCCGTAGTGAGCCAGTAGAATAGATTATGTTCATCACATAGGTTAATTTGAAAATCATTAATTTTTTCGAGTTTTTCATTTTTCTGATATTTTCTTGGTATGGATTAAATGTATGCGGAATTTTTCTGATGACCAGATTTTGATTTAGACCAAGTTGGGCAGGACAACACATTTATTCTTGGTGGAGACAAATAATATTGTTTAGAACATAACATAACAGTTATAAGACGGTTGACATAATAATACTGAATAATACTTTAGAATACAAGTGATTTCATACAATTCTACTCGTACTTTAGAAACTTCCAGAAAACTGTATCATGTTGAACTTTGAGTGTTGAAATTGACTAGATTAAATTACATCACGTAAGCAACTTTATAACAATATCGACGGTCAGCATAACATGGATTCCATTCTGGTTAAACAGGAACCGTACGACCCTTCGTCTGGCCATTCCCCCCTTGTAGTGTTAATGTAAGGGGGCGTGGCAAATGCCCTACTGGTGGATCACTATTACTACAAGACAAAGTTCGACCACTTTATTTCGGTGTCATTAGCTTTGATAGCGCTGTCATTCATTGAGAACCTCATTGTCTGTTTGCGACATTATAAATAAAACTCATAATTAAAATGTTGTTAAAGAGATAACAATTAGCGAGCATTTAGTCAACAGTTTTGGTTAACTCTCACAATCAGTTAAAATCTTTACTTTTTCAGTCCTGTCGTCGATTTCAATGAAGTCATTGTTTTTGTGCTCCAAAAGACTTTTCACAGAATTTATCTGACGATTACTGTATTTCAGAAGTTTGAGGTCATCGATGGTTTCGGGCAGTTGTCTGTTGTGGGTCTCCGGGAGGTTCACCACTAGAGTACCCGCGACCACAGACAATACACCGCAGAGGAGGAGCGGCACTGACTTACCGAACACCGACTAATATGACAGACAATTAAAGTCAACACTATTCTGCACAATGAACAGGGTATTTGTTACCAGTTGGATGAGTTGTGGGGCGAAAATGCCGCCGATCAGCGCGAACATGGAACACATGCCGAGCCCAGAGCTCCGGAGGACAGTCGGGAAGATCTCGACTGAGTAGACGTAGATCAGTGAGAAAGCGCCCGATATGTTGCACTTCCCGAAGATGGCCAGAATTGTGCCGTAACTGATGTACTCGTCGGGCAAGAATGTGGGCGCAGCACAAGAGAGGCCACCGACCAGTAAAAAGAATGAGAGGACAATCTTGCGGCCGTATAGCTGCATGAAGAACGTGGCCAACAGAATGCCCGGCACCTCAACCAACGACAACAAACCGAAGGTCAGGAAAATGTTTGGTCCGATGTTCGATGACTGGAACGATAGGCCGTAATAGACTAGCGATGTAGTGAACCTGGATATTGTGCAAGTGGTTAGTTCTGGTGAAGATCTGGATGGTTCTGGTACTAGGGTTGTCAAGATTATCTCACAAGATAAGTGGTATGTGTATGGTAATTAGTAATTAGCAAGATAAGCTTGTTAAAATTATTGGGGAACTATCTCTTTTCTGGCAACAAATTGCATACCATATGAAGAAGAGATTTAAAGTCCATATCCTAGTGATCGGGTTCTTCAGCAGTTCAGTGGGTCCGTAGTGTTTGTGCTCTACTTCTGATGTAGTGGTGAAGGGAGTGGTCTATGAGAGGAATAATTTATTAGTTAATGAGACACAACTTTATGTATTGATTGGTTTGGGTCAACAAAACTAAAAACTAATCGTAAGATCGGTGACGAAGTCCGCGAAGATATCACTCCTTTGGCTGAATGAGTCCAAGGGTTCCGGAAATTCCGGTGTAGACCAGAATCAGATACTATTGGTCTGTTGTGGCCAATCATTGGCCGCAAAGTGTGGACTAGTTGTGCAACAAAGACACTGATTGTGTGGCACAACATCTGCACAAAAGTAAATCCAATGCCACCGCAGAAGCAGATAAACAGAAGACTGAGCTAACCCTCAAATCGCAGTCCAATCAACGCATTTGGTTCAACGACTCAACACAAACAACAGATAACTCAATGTTGTCTCAAACATCGGAAAAGTTATTTAGTGTCAGATCAGCTCAAGAGTCGGATGTTTACTGTGTTTTGTGTTATGTTTTGGAACAAATAGTTGGTTCCACTGATTGTGATAATGATTGAGTGATAATATTCTTTGTCTGATAAGCACTCACTTCATCACTCGAGTGGAGATATTCTTCCGGAATGTAGACGTTATTCCATTTGGTAGCCCTTCGGATCGTCTTCAGTGCTCTGTGGGTCTGACCGTTAATGGTCTGCCATCGGATGGATTCGGGAAACACCCTTTAGAGGACACACAATACGAGTATAAGAGGGCACAAGTCGATAGATAGTACATACCAGGGATAGATTAGAGTGACCGCAATGGGCAGAGCAATCAAGAACTGGAGTTCACGCCATTGTCTCACATAGTAGGCCATTAAGCAGAGGATGACTTGCCCGACGCCGAAGATTGCCGAATGAAGGTTACCGCACCAGACACGCCACTGACCGCCGATGAATTCGAAGCCTGTCCAAACAAATATGGTTGATTATGTGTGATCGAACGAGCATGATCATACCGATGATGAAGGCTGTCTGGTACGTCCCGCCCACACAGCCAGCCGTGACCGCCATACAGATGGTGAAGATCAAGAAGTTGGGCGCGAATGACGCAATTAGTGCCGCAGTGAAGCCCAATATGGGCGCCACTTGGAAGACAAAACGACGGCCGTATCTGACGGACCACTCGGTTAGAAGAAGTCAATTAGCCGTACAATCAGTACCTGTCGGCCACCACTCCATACACGAGATACCCGGTCAGTACACCCAAGTAGAAGATGGATTGGCCTAACGATATCTGCCACGAGTCTGCGCATACTTTGCTGAACTAGAAGAAGTGGTAAGGGCTTAGGAAGTGGTCGGTGAAGAGATCACTCACTTCGCTGACTACTGTTGAGGCGAACTCAGAGGTGTCGAACACAAACTGATCGCACGTTTCGGTCAGATTTGAGTAGCGATTGGCCGAACACTCGTCGCTCGCGTTGGTGGCGATGTAACGGACACACGACTCGTGGCCAGACGGCGAGCTCGGGATCAGTCGGCTCAGGTGTGGTGTCAAGTATGTGCTGTTCTCGGCGCTGGTGTCACAGTTCGGGACCAAACACCTGATTGTGACGGCAGGGATGAGCAGGTGGTCAGCGGTGGTCAGCGCTTACCTGTGCTTCGGTTCGGCCGACAGGAAGACCAATGAAAAGAAGACTATACCAGCGTTGATGACAGGAATGCACGACAACAGGTAGACATAGAACTGGTAGAAACCGAAGTTACCCAGCAATGCCATTATCGCGTTGATGTCCATCTCGTTTGGCTTAAGCTAATTGTGTCGGGCAATTCGAAGTAGACTAGATTGGTGGTTTTTTGGCTTAAGTCTAGAGTAATAGAATATAATCCTCTTTTTGAAACCTGGTCGTGCAACAATTAAACCCCTTTAAAAAAGTTTCGGTTTGGTTTGGGTTCGACAGGCTTGTAATGGTTTAGGTTAGGCTCAAAAATCTCATTGTTTCAAATAAGAGACTTATATTCTAGACTTTTGCCGTTTTTTGGTCAATTCAACTTGGTAATTTGGTAATCTTGGTAATTTCACTTTTAGCAAGTTGCAATTTTTGGTGTCGATTGTTAATTAAAACTATTAAAACACTTAAAACTATTATAACAATTGAAATATCGGCTAAAATAACTGTGATTAAATTATGAGCATGATAACTTTTCAATAGAAATCTACGTTATTTTGTTTCTACTTGACTGAACACTAAATTAATTAAATGGACATCATATAACAGATTTTATTTAATTCATACCAGAAGTTTTTGCGGAAAACATTCGGTTATACATCTAAATAATAATTATAATTATTTAAATGACGTAAATTAATAATAAAACTTAAAGCAATGAGCAGGCAATTAGTCCTATTATGCATTTTCAGCACCAAGAAACTGAATTCTTGTACATAAGAGAGAGGTTTACACAATTGTGAGGTTCGACAGTAACGTTAATTAAATGTCTGTTAAGAATTACAATTCATATCAAAAGTTCAATAGTTATTAATAAATCAATTATTCTGATAATTGAATTGAAATTGGGAATAATAATTATAAAGAAGAACATATTTAATAGTAGAGATAAATACGTAAATTTTTAGGTGAATCGATTAATATGTCATCAAAACGGCTTCGTTTGCAGACATATGCCTGAAAATAGTATTCAATTCTCGGATTTCGTTCGGCTCTCGACTTAAATAATTCAATGCTTTCTCTTATAGTTTCGTCGCTCACAGGAATCCTGGCTTTTCTCAACACAAGTCTTCTAATATCGGGAGAGTTGTCGAGAAGTCGTCTAATAGTCGACGATTTGATTGGT
>JAQGBE010001491.1:0-10939 GCA_034698225.1 Scheloribates latipes | reverse complement strand
AATAAGTTAAGACAAATAAACAGTTGTGTTGTTCGTCGCGGACACAGACCATAGACCACAGACGCAGACATCTGTGGTCTGGCTTTGCATTGCATTTCATTGCATTTGTCGGCTCACACATCAAGAGAATGATATGTTTGCAGATAATTCGTTATCCGAGTGTCTCTGGTGTGGCACACATTCACTGCACACACCAGTGTTCAGCGCCCAATGCAATGAAGAAGACATGAGACAACAAAAAACCTGACACTAAGTGCACAATCATTTGGCCGTAAAATATTTAAACAGCTGTCGATCGCAGATATCTATTGGTTCTGTTGTCTCGGAAGACGTTTCTTCGGCTACGGAGGAGACCACAACACAAACAGCAAACACAGTGTCCGACAGATATATCACTAAAAAGGGCACACAATGGGCAAACTTGTGGCACGTCTTCCAACTCAATCAACTCGCTATAAATTATTTATGACCGCCAATAAAACTTTCTTCTTTATAATCCAATGCATTCATCCCTTTAGGGTTCGGATCAAACAGTGTTTTTCTCAATGAAAATAATTGCAATACTTTTTTACAATCATTCTTATCGTCTTCACTCATCTCAAGACACTTAAGGAATTGATAATTCGTTTACAAATAATATATGGCTTTCGGTGTAAGACTCGAGTGTTTGTTGTGAATCGCACACAGAGTTGGATGACTTCACTCATTTGTCAGTCATATATCCGACGTTATGTTTGCCAAAAACATTCACATTTTCGGACGCGAAAAGTGTACATAATTTTTGAGGCAGAAGAAGGAGAAGAAAAAAATTGTTTTCAAATTCAAAGAGACTTTTTGCACGTTCTTATCAAAAGTCATATTTTACTGAAGAAAATATCATTTTTGGCCGAAAAAAGTGAGCAAATGATTGAAAAAATATATATCATTTGGCGATATGGCGGGCCATAGCATAGGAAAAGTAGATTTTGATCTCGATAAATGATCGTCAAATAAAAAATTAATAGATGGCTGAGAGTGAAAAGTCTTATTAAACAAATCTGTTACTCAATTACTGACGCGATATTCACACCATAAGAGAGACCCGGAGTCGATGCGAAGCCTAATTTGAATAACTGGTACAGACTTTTCGCCACAACTTATATAATACTTATATTTAATATCGAAACCGAAATTTTTCTTCTTTCGGGATTCAAGCAGAGTATATATGCACTGAACAAATATTTTTATGCATTAATTCGAAACTTTAGTTGACTTCGAAAAGCGACAAATGACCGGAACTGAGAAATACAAGCATTTTATACACGAAATATCGTTTTATTTCTCTCACTCTTCAACACAAAACTCCTTTTTCATTGATTTGATTATTAAGTTTTTTCTGGTTGTATATACAAAAATATGAATGTCTTTACTTACGCATACACTTCATAGGACTCGCCGTATATGAGCGCCGACTACAGTCTAATCAGATTTTTCTGGCGACCACTTAATCATCAATTGATTTGTTATAGATTTTAAAAAGCGGTCGAATCAGGTGTTCGACTGTTAGGCCTAACCTATGGGCCAATTAAATACATAATAAATAAGCTGACGGACAGACGCGCACACCGTTGGGCATACCGTAGGGCTCACACACCGACTATTGAGCTCAAGACCGACATTATTAGTCTACGTTTGTGTGAGCAGTGGTTTTGGATAACCGTTTGGCTCGAGATTTCCATTATAGGGTTGAAATATGCGATATTTGCCGTCTCTGGCCGTCTCTCCACTTCTTTCTCTATCCTCAGACACCTCTCGAGTGGTTTTGCTGGCTGTGAGAAGACATGTGCAGTGGAATAGTGTCGGTCGCCTCATATCACTGGGTTGTGTGCGTCCTATCAGTCCTATCCGTCCTTTATTGCGATTGCAGTTTAAAATGTTTGGCCATAAAGTGAAGTCTGATTTATATACCGATAGGGAATACATAGCAATCGTATTGAATAAAAATACATTTAGACGTATGAAAGGCCAGTAAGAAATGTGTCTATCGTGCAAAAACGACAAACCTGGTCCAGTCAAGTCAGTTGGTGCAAGAGTCAAAATAAAAAATCGTCACTACTCATAGCCGACACCAGTCACGCGTCGGCAGAATCGCTCAGAGAATCTGGTTCTCTATGGCCCTAATATATGGTACACAAAGGCAATGGTCTGCCAATGGTTTGTGTGACGGCTCGAGAGCACAGAATTAAATGACTTGCAAACAGAATCGCGAGAATCGTCTATCGAGTAATCTATCGGAAGAGTAAATCAGTTAATAGTGAGAAAGGCTTTCCTCTCTATTAGTTGTGGAAACAGAATAAGCAAAAGAATGGCCTCAAAAGCGGAGCAAAGAATATATTGTTGTGTTTATATACTGTTTTGTCTATAAGAGCAAAAGTCAAAGCAATCTTATTATCTAAAGTCATAGCCGTTTGTGTAGCCGTCGCAGCGATTGAGGGCCCAGAGCTGAGCGGTGAGCACCGGCAGCGCAGGCCATTCCTCTTGATAGTTCCGGCAGCTAAAGAGTCTCGTTGGGAGTTACGGGTCAATTAGGGTTAAATGTTTGATCCATTATTTTCTCGATGTGTTTTACTCCGGAGTCAGACTGAGAGCAGAGCTGAGCGGAGGACTGAGAGCTGAGAGAAAAACATATTACACAATAAAGCAGTGGCGGAGAGTGTGCCGACAGAACTGCTCCTCTGTTTGTGCTCGTTGTGAACCACTGTTTGCGAAAGTGCTGTCACAAGTGAGACCACTATTTCCACTGACTTTTTATCCGCAATCATATATCGCGAGCGAAATAATAAGAGATAATGAGTTTGGAAATCGCTCTCCGCGTAAGTGATGTCCGAAACGCTTTTCATCACTTCGGGAGGCGTTCAGTGCAAGCGATCGCGGATTCATTGCACTGATAGCGGCCGCACATCTCCGCCGACCATCAGTTCGATTGTTGCCTCTCTTGGCTATTACCGAGAGATGAGTTTCGCTCCGATCGCACAATAGTTGGCCCAAAGTTGAGCCCATTTTCCGAGCAATTGATTAATAGTGTGCGAGAAGTGAGAACTGAGAAGAGAGGCATCAGATTCTGGCACTCAATTGGATTCGTCTGTAATTTACAGTCCGATTATGAGCTTTGTATGTGTTTTGCAAACTAACTTTGTATGACTCGTATGCTGTGCTCTGATCTCTGTTATGGTGTGCCGACGGACTGACAATTATTCTGTTTGACTGTCTGTCAGATAAGAGACAATTGAATAACTATATCATTAACACAATTGATTGTATAATAAAACCATTAGAACTTTTAGATTAGGCGACAATCTCTGGGATTACTCTCATCTCTGGTCCGTTATCTCAAACCATTGTCACCGAAGAGGATATAAAAGTCTGTCATAAACCGTTAAAACTGTTAAACCGTTTGACAGATATATCTTATTTCCAGATATTTTGTATCGCAATTGTCTTCAGAGATAAATCGAGTTCAACATTGGAAATAAGAACGAGAAAAGCAAATCTTGTGTTTGCAACTTGATCATTTGATCGTTTGTTACATACAATGTTGAAAAATAAATACAATTATAAATAGTCAAGCTCAATTGGCTCAAATGGCCTTTTTTGCTTTGCTTTGCTCCTAATGATAGTAACATTAATGTAATCGCTAAACAACAGACTCATTGAATCACTGCAATGATCAGTCAATCAGTGTTTTGGATACAAAATGTTGTGTTTCTCTGACGATTCATATTGTGTTTTGACCCCAATTAGAGGCAACGCTTGGAAAAGATATGATATTTCGCTAACAATTGATAGAAAGGATAAGAGAGAAGCGAATTGAATGAATGGAAGGAAAGGAAGGAATAAATAATAATTTGCATTACATTAGCCAATAATAAACATATTAGTAAATAGAGTGCAAAATCAAATATTTAGCTTAAGAGTGGAGTCGCATACATATTAGTGCCGGGGTCATCAAGGCAAGGGCTATCCAGTTACCTAATTCGCTTTGGAAATTGTGCGTTTCAGCTTGCCAACAAAGTCTCATACATTATTAATATTGCGTCCATCCGTCAGACGCTGTGTTCGGGGGAACGGGTGTTGTGGGGGACGGGTGTCAGCCAAGTGGCCAATGGGTGCCGGGATTGGCACTTGACTTGACTCGACTCAGATTATTCATCGGACTGGCAATTAAACAAAGGAAGTCTCTCCTCTAGGCTCTAGGCATTGTCGTATGGTTTGTGACAAAAGTATTTCTCCAGTGTTTGGCTGTTATCTTGCAAACAGTTTCCTCCATATAATAAGTGAATTACTTTATTATTTATGTATTGCTTTTGTCGTCCAATAGATCGCGAATTACAAGACATGTATTGGCGTTACAGACAAACAGTTTGTCTTACATTCCGTGTGTTTAACCGTTAGGTCCGGGTATTAGTGTTTAGCGATAAAAATAATAGGTTTTCGCCTAAAACTCATATATTATTTAACTATTGAACACAATATTTATGCAGACCTTTAGTTTAGCGGCTCTTTAGTTATCTCTATAGAGAAGATTGTCTTCGAGTCGACTGACTCTCGAGTAATAAAAAGATTTCTGATGTTCTTTAGTGTCTGTTATCTCAACGACAGAATAGATGAGTCAATATTTGAGACAAAAAATTGACAGAAATATCAATGAAATGACAGAATAAAAGTGTAATTCAAAGCGAGTGTCATATCTGACGAGTAATTGTCAATAAATATATTCCCATAGAGTTGAAGGAAATAATAAACTGAGAGATAACCAGTGCTTAAGTCTTGCCATTGAGTAGTGCTATGCTATGCCACGCAATGATAAAATTAAGAACGATTTAATCCGCAATTTCATCTTGATTACTGTTCTCCGCTACCCATACGTCCGCATACAGAGCGAGCAATAAGTCAGCAAAAAATAATAATTTCCGAAACAGTTTTTATACTGAAGTCTAAATTGCATTTAATGGCATAACTAATGAGTAGAAGAGCCGGTATATCACAGACGGGGCTCAACACTGAGGCAACCGATTTGTGTCTGTTCTCCATTAGCTATGAATCGGTTCCCAATCTCTTTGGCAAAGCTCGCAAAGGATAGCAAAAGTCACGTCTTTGTGAATCCCATGAAAAGTAATTTTTTTTGTCCCCAAAAACACTATCTGAACGACTGATCCGATCCTCGCAAACGTTTCATCGCTTGCCGACAAATAAAGCCCTAAAAAAGTTATTTTTTGTCGAAGACTTCGGTCCACGACTCGCGACTGTTGATTGATTTGGGACTCGACTCGAGTGAAGCTATGCTTTCATTTCCTCAATGCATATGAGAAGCCTTTCATCGGTTTGTTTCAGACATTTATCGGCAAAAAAACAAGTTTGCATTGTCTGTCGATTCACAACCGAAAAAAGTCTTCACTCATTCATTAATAATGAACAACATTTGCCATACTTATAGCAATTCGAGTGATCGACCAATTCTGGCCACTCGGGGCCACAAGCGAGGCATACCGAGGTCAAGCGAGGCATGTTAGCTTGGCTAGTTAATCAAATTAGTGGGCATCGGACTCACGGCAAGTACCAGACAAGTGTTTGTAATTATCCGAGGAGTTCATAGTGAGCCCAACACACGGATACCGCTCCAGATGTCAACTGTTTAACGACTATTTGGTTCACTTCTTGGCGGGGATTCACTCGCTCTCAGACAATCCAACGTCTGGCCAGAAATGGAGCGACAAAGCGATGGTTTACTCAGATAATTGATCAGAGATCACAAACATTGAGAGCGTGGTCATCGTGTGGCAGGCAATGACTCGAGCAATTTGGCAGAGAGGCAAACTCATCGAGACAAACTTTTAAACTTAAAATAAAATTGACGAATTAAAAATTATTCGATGAATGATGAGCACAAACGACACCAATTGACATAATTGACATTGGTCACACCAAGGTAATTGACATTGGTCATTGGAGACAAAACAAGAGACGAAACACCTTACTTGACATAATAGAGTGTGTATTCCTTATTCCTTTTGGTGTTATAGTGATTGTTATTCTACTTCAGGCACTACTCTATGCTGTGCTGTGCTGTGCTGTGCAATGCCTTACACAGAGTTTGACTAAAGAAGACAAACCCATCCTCTCTGAGCACAGGCTTAGGCTATGCCGAGTGGATGCGCCTCCCAATCATAGACGAGGATGAATCCTATCACACTTCTCTGAATAAAGTCTGTCCCCTCGACTCGTCGTCGTAGTAGTGCTCTACAGCTCAGAGCTGTGCTATATTGTGCTGTACTGTGCACTCAGTGCTGAGCTGTGGACAGTCGACGGCACAGTCATACCAGTGCTGATCAGAGCTGGCAATCAGATGCCTGGCGTGGCTCTCATGGCTGCGCATCACAACTGCGCCCACAATCCGATCCAAGACTACCACCGGAGAGGACACAATGCTTTCGGGCCTCACTCTGGCCAATGAATAAATTTGGACCCATTGTCACGACTGTTCATTCCGGCACCTGATCTCAGCTATTTTTGAGCTTGTTCCCTTCATAATGCCCAGTAGTAGTTAGATTACATGTTTTATTTGGCTGAATTAGCAGAAGAATTATTGCGCTGTAAATCAAAATTGCGTAACTTCTTGGATGAATATCATCCTCTTGTCAATGGTGTCAGTTGTGTGCTGTTCTGCTGTCGGCCCACAAACAGACAGAGGGTTAAGCTATCAGTGAGTAAGTCATCGACGATAAGAGTGAGTGACAGACCGATTGGCAACATTTGACTACATTCTCGCTCCAGATTAGACACGAATTCCTTGAACAGTGTCTCACCTGATATGACAACACATATCACTTCACTGTCCTCCACAGCCATCAAATCAAAAGAGAGCGACAATTAAAGAGCAAAGTTTCAGATTCTTTAGTGTTCGCCGATTCGTGTCTCTTATTAACCGAATCTCTGCTCACATTTGTTATATTTGTTTTACTCGATTTGGACTGCAGTCGAGTCGAGTCTATTTACCCAACTCATAGTCATAATGACTTAATTTCTGTTCGAGTACTGATCAAACATTGCTAAATGGATTAGTAGTGCCAATGGAGTTATCATGTTACTTTTAATTAGTTGCTAATTGTTGCCTTGTTGCCTTGTTGCTTTGTCTTTTGCATTGCGTTGGAGATGAGCATTGATTTAGATGTGTAACGCGAATGTCGATATGAAAAGGAACTTGCTAATTAGGCCCTATTGAATATGTAAAGCATCATGGTGATGTTTATTCTGCTGATAGGCTATGATAACTAATCGAGTAATGTATTGTAGCAATAATTCATGCATTGATTGCCTTAAATCAAAATCTATGTCACACGCAGTCTGTGGCCAACGACGGCGATAGAGTGCAGGGGAGGGGGAGTCAGCACCATATGAGTGAATAGACTGAGTCAACTAAAAGTCAAAGATAATTATGGTTTTTCATTGTAATGCCATATCAACTGAGTTAGCACTGACTTCGTGGACGATGGAAACCAAGGATACGATCGCTGCACAAGAGAACAACAGAAAAACAACAGAACCTTAACTCAAAATAATAATCGAAATGAGTGTTCAAGAGAGTGATGGGAGAGAGACGTGGAGAGAGAGAGAGAGAGAGAGAACGGAAAATATACTTAATATTTAATGATTGAAAAAGTTATGATCCGATGATTGCTGTCAACACTGCCATAACATTAATGTCTGTTTTGGCCAAATGCCAAGATAGCACTCATACGACACTAGCCCAACGACTTTTCACCTAATTGATAATTTATCTGGCTCATATTATTGCTCAAAACTAAGGTAGGGCACACTGCACTGCCTTGCGCATGGTTGCTCTTTTACAAACAATATTCTTCAACTTTTGTGCGGCATTTGATTATTTGCATTGAATTGAGAAATAAATTTAATCCGTTTGGGCAAAAGTGTTGGACCAGAACAACACCACTTTGAGGGACGACACAGAGCTGTCGGTCTGTGCTCTTGGTCTGTGCCGGAGTGGTGTCGCCCGACCGAACACCAAAGAGGAGTAGCACTCAATAGGTATCTCATTTTTATTGAAAGCTCAGTCGGAGTGGGACTTAAGCTCTGGGATGGGATAGGTATGGCTTGACTGAGGACTGAGGACCGAGGATAGAGAGGCACAGAGGAGTTAACACTTGGTTTTTCTCGCCTTCTGGACGAACAGGCATTCGCTTAGTCTCTCCTTTTCTATTATTTAGCGAAGACTCTGACGAAAAATATAAAGACATCTAAAGACGGAAACAAATGATGCGAACGAAACCCAATGCATAAGGAATTGGTTTTTGCAGTGAAAGAGCTTCGGATTTGAGTCGCGATTCTATTGAAATCTCGTGAGACATCCAATTGAATCAGAATCAGCAAAAAGAGTGGATTTCTCTCTTTAGATTCAATTATATTTTTAGTGAAAAAATCACTTTTTCTATTGAATAGAGGGCTCAACACTTCTGTGGCCAACGGTTCCAGTGGTGACACTCTTTCACTGCGCCGATGAAGGAGTCTATCACTTCTTCGGAGGCATTGGACCAAAAGTGAAATACCTTTTCAGTTCTATTTTCACAATATTTTAAGTGAAACACCAATTGAATGGACAGAACGCCTAATACCTGTCCTCTGGCTATCGATATGACAATACGGAGAGACATGTGTCGCACAATCGCATCCATACTGACGATCGATATCAACATTTTTTGCCTAATTTTAAAGTAAAATAAGATATTTTGCCCGCTATTGACATCTCGTTCTCATACGTGCCTTGGTTTCCAAGCCGTTCTCTTTCTCTATCAACAAATCAATAGACCTTGATGCTTGCTCTATTCTATTTTGCTCGATATCGTGGTTTTAGCTGAGAGTCGGATGAAATAAATATATCTTTTAAGAGTATAAAAGTTTTCAATGAAAAAGAAACAGACATTCAATGAAAATAAGTTATTATTGCAAAAGAAGTTTTCAATTGAATTGAAAAGAAGATCACTTGAAAGCACTTTACGAGGCATTGAGATCGAGGACAGAGACAGAGGAGTCGTTTGCTTCTGACAGAGAGCGAGACGAGAGGCGAACGGAGAAGACATAGAAGACAGAGAAGAGGCATATGTTGTCTATTGAAGTGGTGGTGAGTGAGTGTGCGGTTGTCTCAGTTGTGGTCCCAGTTCTGGGAACTCTTGGATCGCAGCTAATTATGTGGTGGTCCGCACACCGCTGGCCATACCATCCCATCCCATCATCTCGTGTGCTGTCACTCGAATTAGCAATTATTGAGAGCTTTCAATGGATTCTCGAAGCGATTCATTCATAAGTTTATGACATTTTGGTTCGAAAAATATGGGTTTGAATGGAAAAACGTGAACAATACTGAGACAATGCTTGACAATACTTGTCTCAGTATTGAGGTTTGTCAGTGCAGTCTTGGGCCATGTCTTCGTCCGGTGCCCTATGGCTGTGCCGTCAGCACTGGAACGCCCGTTGACCAAACAGGCGGTGCGTTGTCGCCGACGGATGCGATTCACCGTCGCTTCCTTGAGACGGCCGCTCGACTCGACTCGACTCCGGAACTCTACCCAAGAGATGATACCTGCGCTCCAATCGATGGCTTTCCCTCCGATTGTGGGTTACGTCTCGAGTCTCGCCAATAAAGCACTCGTAATAATGGGTACTAATAGTGTGTATTTGTTTGCGAAGAATCGTTTTGTTTGCCAACAATTTCGTGTGAAATACAGACAAACATTTGAATGCGTTTTTATGAATGAATTTTTACACTTATTTATTATCTCATCGTTTTGTAGGAAATGGTAATAAAATACAACATTGAAAACAATGACAAACCCTTTTGTGACGCCAGTCATACATTATCTGTTCTGATGGCATGGCCAAGATCTTCACCGCCACTTTGCATGATCATTAATCTCGAACCAGATTTTCAAGAATCGTATTTTAGGGCTTAATAGTGGAGTGAGAGTTAACTGGATTTTGAGAGCTGAATGGCATATATAATTGGCATCGAATGAAATTATTTAGAGCGTTATAGCAAGGTGGCAAGGTGGTATGCAAATGTGCACGTATGCATGTTTGCACGTTGCGGCACACGTTGCAGTGCATGCCTCCGATGGCATTCAAAGACGTTGCCAAAGAAGAAAAGTTGATTAAACTATTGGCAAAATGGGAGCTCAAGTGCCAGAAGTGTGAGCTCATAAGTGTGGGGGTTGTGTGGGGTCGGGTGGGGGCGCACAGGACAGGGGAGAATCGATTGTATTTATATATGGATTGAATGCACAATCTTTTTGATCACTTTATCATCTGAGACGGACAGATGGTTAGCCCACAGGAGGAGGTCTGGCCTGCATTGTAGTCGCGCCAAAACTTTTTTCTCGTCTCATAGTTGTGTTGAACAACTTGTTGTCCAACCATTACCATTGAGCACCACAAGAGCGACAGCATCTCCAGACTGAACCTGCACAGTCCCAGTCGCCCATTGGCCACGTTCTGCACGTTCACCACCGCTGGACAACACTTAACCAGACAGAGCACAGGACTGACACCCGGACCGCGCTATTAATGCATTAGTCGATCGCAAATCGCATATCAGTTATCGCGCAGTCTTTTAAACGTTTTTTCGTATCTGTTTGCTAAACACTGGTAACGAACCCTCTGTTCTGTCGGATCCCTTGCCTAACAGTCCAGAGCTCTTTTGGCATTTACGTCGATCTTTGAGTCCCATTGTGCGCCAGACTTGCATAGAGAGGGCGATCGCTCGCAAGGGATAGTCATTGATCAGACATGCCGAATAGGGGGGGGATTCCTAAAACCCCCCCCTAGAGGCGAAATCTTGGAAAATCCCCCCCCCCCTAGACAGGGTCCGAGAAATAGCAAAGGGTCCCCCCTT
>JAQGBE010001490.1:0-10971 GCA_034698225.1 Scheloribates latipes | reverse complement strand
ACGAACTTGGTATTGAGCATAGTGTTCAAGCACTTGGATGTTTTGTTGGCCGGGTCTTGAAGCGCCTCCAATAAGACTGGTACTATTGCCTGGATTTCCGGGTTTCTTATCACTGATCCGATTTGCTTCAAGGCCTGAGCCGCTGTCTTCTGCACTTTCGGGTGAGAGTCGGACAGAACGGTCATTAGTTTGGGTACAATCGATGGCAAACACGAAGACAACTGTTTTGGGGCGCAGTTGGACATCGCGCCCAACAGTTCAATAGATCCTTGTTTTGTACGCCACGAGTCTTCATCCAAAGCGTTCAACAGCGACGGCAATACAAGTTTGACGCCGTGGGCACTCAGTTTGGACATCACTTGCTTAGCGGTTTCGTCCGTCGCTTCTCTGACACGAGTCGAAGAGTCACCGAAACAGAGCAACAGATGTGGAAGAATATGCACAATGTATGGCTCGAAGAGTCGGCCCAACATCAGGACCAACATCTCGAATGCGAAGAGCGCTCCTTCTCTGTGGTTCGGATTCTTCTTGTCCTGAATCGCTTCGGTCAATGTGTCCATTATTCCCAACTGTTTGAGCGACAATATCCCGAGTCCTTTGATGATACCAGCGATTCCATACGCGGCACCCTTTCGCTCGCCGTAGACTTCCGATTCCAAGAGCAATTGGATCAGCTTCTGAAGCAATGACGGCGCTTCTTCTTTGAAAGCGGGAATTAGATAAGGCAAGCAATTGGCCACAGCTTCTTGGACCATTTGGGACGGGGTGGACAGGGCTTCGATCAGTTTGGCAACGATTGGCTTTACTTTCGGGTTGTCTTTATCGATATGTCGGGCGAGTGTTCCCATGAGTACCACAACACTGCGTCTGACGGCGTCGTTGTCCGATGTGTCGGGCGCGTCGTCCAAGAACTTCTCGAACACGTTGAGTAACAAATTGATGTTATCTTTGCCGTGAAGATTGACCACAACACAGCCGGCCTCCAGCATCTGAGACTGGACTCTCTCGTTGCGATCGCCCAACGCTTCGGGAACGAAGAAATCGGTGATAGTCTCGATGTCTTTGGTGAGTAAGGGCGCGATCTGTGTCAGAACGAGCGCAACGCCCAGACGAGGCTCGAAGTTGTCGACTACACTGTTCACTATTTGTCGGCCGAAACTATCGGTCGTTGGCGGCAAAACTTTGGCCTTATCTCGATAGAGATCTATCAGTTTCGATATAACGTTCGATGTCT
Source organism: Scheloribates latipes (assembly GCA_034698225.1). Lineage (NCBI taxonomy): Eukaryota > Metazoa > Arthropoda > Arachnida > Sarcoptiformes > Scheloribatidae > Scheloribates > Scheloribates pallidulus. Next base: position 9,737 of record JAQGBE010001490.1, on the reverse strand, counting down.
CAGCCGGGTATTCGGTGAGCAGGGCTTCCATACCTCCCGCCACCGAATGTCTGATCACCGAATTGGCTGTAATTAAATCATCGATAAGAGCGCCGCACAAAGCGATACATGTCTTGAGACGACAGTCGTCGAACAGTCTCTGAGCGCTGGCCGAGCACTGGTCTATTGGGTCGAATTGGGCGACAAACACCCGATGGGTCAGAGCGAACCGCGAGCTCTCTTCCTTCAAATTGGACAATACGTTGGATAAAGTAGTCAAAGCACCCAATGATGAGATGCGGACGGCGTCGACATCACTCTTAAGCGCTTCCAACAGAGTTGATATCTCATCGAACGAAGCTTTGGCACAGCCTTTAGAGCCGTTCGCGCAAAGAGCAATGTCTAAGAGAACTTTGGAAGCGCTCTGTTCGATATGCACTGGACTTTTGGCTATCACTTTGATGATTGTGTCGAACATGTATTTGAGTGGCAGATATTGAGGGTCTTTCAGAACCAATATCTCATCCTCGGTGTCTTCGATGCTATAATCGGTTCTCATCTGAGTGTGTTCTGAAATTATCGACAAGCAATGAAGAGTCAGCTCCTCTTTTAGGTCGGCGCTCAGTAGAAGTGAATGGATTAACGGAAAACAATAAGCAAAGGCGGGAGCAGTCAAACGCGCTTTGATGGCCAGTTGTACGGTCTTCTCGTCATAGTCCCGACCGGTCGGACGACACGTTCTTCTGTGCAGATAATTGATAAGGTTTTCGATGCGTTCGTTGAGATCGCCAGTCATCCAGTTCTTGTCTATCGGGGCAAACGGTTTGAGGCGTCTTAGGGTCAGATAAGCGATAGAATCGCCCAAATGTTTGAGATATGAGTCCTTTTGTGTGAACAGAGATCGTCTCAATTCGACGAATAGTTGCGTTGCTTTTTGTGAACAAAGAGGTGACGAAAACAAATTGATCAATGAAAACAAGACATCGTTGACATAAGTGGCGATCGCTGTCGTGCTGTCCGCTATCGCACCAATCAATTCGATGGCAGTCTTGAACTCCTCGTAATTGGCTTTAAGTTTGGCCCTAATCAGGGATTCTTTTTCCAACTGCTGTTGTCTCACTTCCAATTGTTTCTTGGTCAATTGGGGTTCATTACTCTTGCCCGAAGCCTTTCGCCTCTCTTCCAGTTCTTTTCTGAGCTCAATCTCTTCCATTTGTTCTCTGTATGAATAAAGTTTTGATTCTTTTTTCACATTCTTGGAGGCCTGGCTGTCATTCTTGTGAGCATCGAGCACACTCTTCTCGTAGAGCTCTCCTTCAGGTGTTAAATAAATCTCGTAATCCAATTGTGTGATGATCTTGAAGTCGGGCTGAGATAAAGTGTGGACAGCTTTGGATATGAAGATCGGAATGAAGTCGTGTGGCGCCAAACAGACCAACGCTTTCACTGCATTTGTCTTCACTACAGTGTCGTCAATGTCTCGCAGAACTGTCTTCACTAAAAGCTCTTTGTTTTCATCGATGTATTTATCAAATAAATTCTCTTTGAATTGTTTGTGTAATAAATTACTCCAGAGATTAGGATTATTAATGAAAATGATTTCTATATGCGCTGTACGTAAGGCCACTAACAGCAGGTCACGAGTCTGGAGCTGATCGGTGCTCAATGAGACCAATAGAGTGTGACATTCAATGAGCGCTGAAACTGATGGCTGCTTCAGATCAGAGTTCGGCTGATCTTCGCCGCTCTGAACGGACTCTTTTAGGTTTGGGTTGAGGTCTTTGAATAGCAAATAATATTCACTCAACAAATCGATAACAAACTTGTCATTAATCGAATTCGCGGCCAACTTCTTGCAGGCATTCAAAGCTTGTTTGCGAACAGAATAAGCAATTGGATGAGTGATAAGCAGAAGCAGAGCCTTGTTTAGCGGTCCCATTCTTCCGGTAAGTTTGGTCTCGTAATTGAAAACAATCGTTTCAATTAGATTTGTCAGAATCAGAAGTGACTCTTCTGTGGCAACACTAATGAATTTGTCGGAAAGAAAGGCCAACTTTTCTGTATCAAACATCTGATTGAATATCGATTTGGTCTTTGCTTCGTATTGTCTGTTGAATGATAGAAGTTTCACAATAAGAGACATCGCGTACAGGCCTTCGGTTAGGTTTGGCATTTGAGAGACTGAGGCCGTGAATGACTTGTTGGCAGAGTTGACCAAAATGGTCAGCACATCGTTGCCCTGTTCGCTCATATTCTCTTTGAAGGCCGAGTAGAGGCACGCGATGTAACTGCTCTTCACATAGGCTGTCGATGTCTTTGCCGTTTGCAGAGCCTTGAAGTACTCGACAAACCCTTTGGGTATTTGGTTCACTAATCTATTGCACCAGAGCTGCAACTGTGCGGTCATATGAAGAATAGTCGGCTCATGCACTTCGGCCTTCAGTTGGCTGACAAACGAGTCCAGTGCCAGTTCGCTCAGATGCTGGGCCTCACCGCTGACCGAGTGATGGCTGAGCGCTCCGATGCCTGACATAACTCCCCATCGCTGAACAGTGATCGTCAGTTTGCCTTCACTGCCATTCAGTACAGCGAAGTAGTGCTTAAGAAGTGCTTCGATGGCAACAGAATTGGAACACTGATGAGCCAAATGTTTGGACGCGTCGATGGCTTCCGCTCGCAAAGTGTCATCTTTTGAGTGCAACTGAGAGGCCAATAGTTTTCCGATGTCTATCGCGTATGGACTCAAATCAAGTGAGAGTCCCTTCAATAGGACACCAATCAAATTGAGAACAACTTCTGAATTACGCAAAACTGCTTTTTGAATCGCTGGCAGAAAGAGTTGACTGAAGTCTTCGTGAGTTATTTGTTTCAATTGGAATCTAAAGCCGACTTTTATTATATCATTCGAGAGCTTCGTTTTGCAACCAATGATGTGTTTGAGAAATAGTTCTCTAAACGTCGGCTTATATTTAGTTATCAAATCAAATGATTTCAATTCCGATAAGTATTTGATGAGAAAATCCCAAAGTATTGCCAAATGAAGAGAAATTGTTGGCTCACTGTTAATGCTATTAGTGGTCACTCGGGTCAGCGCTTCGGCGTATTCTTCCACAGACGAGCTCTTCCAAAATGTCTTCAGCTTGTCATAGGCCTTGCCAATGATCTTGTTGGAGTCTGTGGCCACAATTACCGCGCACAGGATGGCCTGACTCTCGATCAGTTTGGAGTGGAGCTCGTGGTCTGTCAATTGGTTCCATTGGACGCAAACAGTCAACTTGAATGGCGTCAAACAGGTTCGGGCGATCGGTTCGCTCGACACTATCTGTCGGAACTGTTGGCTATAACTATGCAAACAAAGTGTCAGATGTTTTGAGCCAAATGTCGGATACTTTTTGATCAGACGTCTGACAAACTGCTGGACTAATGATACGGATTTGGTGTCATATCTCATGAAAGTTATGTTCAACACATTGAGGAAACCGCGGACATTGGGCTCTGCAGACAACAGACCGGCATTAGTGGTGACATTCAATTGCAATGTCTGTGACATACCCTCCAACTCCTTCTCATCAATCAACTTGTTCAGGTGGTCAAAGACAATCTTCCTGTCGTTGAGCGACGCCGACTGGAGAAAGACCGACAGATTCTTGACAATTTCCGGTCGCGTCACATTGCTCGGGATCAACATTGCGGCCACTCTTGGCCCGCAGTCAGCGTCTGGTCCGCACGGGAGACACTGAGAAGACAGTCGGCAGACAAATCAGTTATCACTTCTTCGGAAACACTTTCTCTTGTCGTTCACTCGATTGTCGCGATTTCCAACATTGCATTCACAGATGGGGTCGCCAAAGGCCAGGGCTGGCACCGGTCGGCACCTCTTCTGCACAGGTGGACGGCGCGAGTGATCAAATTGAAAAGTGGTTTATAAATCAATTTAGAGTTTTATTCACTCGACAATTGAATTAAAGCCACCACAAAGTGGAATAAATCAGTTGAAACACAGCAAAGAGCAGACCCGTCACTACACCCCCGGCATAGCATTGCAGAGCAGAGTGAGAGCGCATGTCTGGTCCTCTCAGAGCGTGACAAACATGTGTTTGCTGTGAGTTGTGGTCACTGATTGACTGACTGCCCGTTGGCACCACTTGTGCCCATTGCGACCCTCGCCAAGACAATGAGTGACCTGGTCAAAATCAAGATAATGCCCGACGACGACAGGGCCACCCTCGCCCAGTTCATCTCGTCGGGTGTGCCCCAGGAGAGCGAGTTTGTCTTCGAGAAAGACCAGAACTGCCTCGAGACGAAACTGAAGGCCACCGACACCACTTGTGGCCAGACATACCTCGGCAGCGGTCATCCTTCCGATTATTATCTTGGTGTCAAAAGGAATGGTGTTCTTGAAGTGCACCCGATCTCGATGTTCAAAATGAATCCCGTGGTCACAGCGCCAGAGTCGAGGACAGCACTGCTCACGTCTTTGACTCCGATGACAGCCAAAGAACAACTCGAAGAAATGAAAGAGAAGTTCGGCTCCAGAAAGACCAAGAGACAGTTGGCCAGCAAACGGAAGTATGCTATCGAGTTTGGCGAAGAGGACGTCGAACAGATTGAAGCCAAGACCCAAAAGATCACGGATTCGACTTTGGAAGCGGCCAACAGTCAGACATCAATCAACGACAGTCTCGACATTCTTCCGACTCAGAACAGAGACGCCATTTGTGTGCAAGAAGTCTACGATATCAACGAAATTATCATCGAGACGGAGAGGGTTGCCCTCAAGAGTGTAGAGAATGAATTGTTCGAACAAATTGATAACCAATACATTAAGAACTTGATGACAGATCCGAACGATTCGGAACAGAAACTGATCGCCAATTATATATCTTTAATCTCTAAGATCATTAACTTGAAGCCAACAGCCCTGAAACAACCCAATCCGATACCTGAGATGAACGAAGAGCTCAAACACTTGTTATTCAACAGATATTTGGGCTCAAAGCTGGTCCGAGAGAAATATCAGTGGCTAATCAATCAGAAACAGAAGGACTGTCTTCTCATTCACGGCATAATTCTTTGTCTAATTCTACACAATTACAGACCACTCGATATGGAAGTACTCCAGAAGTTATTCAAAGTTGCATTAAGACAGTTGAGAAAAATAGTGGAAATTATTGGCTGTTATGTCGAAAACATGAAAAACTCGTCCGGAGTTAACGTCAAGAGTGCTATCCTTAAGATACCATTGAATACGTTGACCGAAACAAAGAAGACTTTTAGACGGAAATAATTCTGACCATTGATAAGAATCAGTGTTTTCTATGTTGAATATAATCCAATAAATGACTTGTAAATGGCATATAAATTCCAATTGTTTTGCAAATTCGTTAATCTGTGTCATAATTATGATAACAAATGAGTTAATTACATGCAATTAACTGTCAAAACAAATAAAATACAGTTAAAACTCGCTAATTGGTAATCATTACTATTAGATACTGAACGATAGTCCTCGAGAAAAGCTATACGAAGACTGAAAGAAGTAGTCGGGAATAAGTCCGTCGGGTATAAGCTCTTTGTGGCTGCAGTTTCGTCTCATTTTCTTGAACACATTGTCGATAAACATCTGGAGTTTGACCAGAGATTGGCGTTTCGTGTCCTTCGCAGACACGCTCTCAACGCGTTTGGCGTAATCTCTGTGAATGAATTCAATTATTTTGTGGAATTGTTTGCCATAAAAACGATAGAATTTATGGCAACTGATTGACAGAAACGCCTCCAAAACAGCTGCAGTGATGGCAGGTCTGGGCTCGGCGTTCAACACTCTCGCCAACCAATTCCAGCCAGACTTGAGGCCGTGCGGGTGACCCGACTCGAGGTTGCACTGAATGACAGACGAGTAGAGTTTAATCATTGCTCTCATTCGGTTCAAAAACGATTCTTCGGCTTCTTGTGTCCCATCTTTGGCTATCGTATAACCACAAGCAATTAGATAATTGGTTTCGTTTTCGTCGGACTCCCTCTCGGGATAGAAAGGCACAGCGTATGGACACTTCTCCTGGAGTTGGGCCATAAATATTTGGCCAAATGTCGGGAATCGGGCCCACAATAGAGCGATCACCGGACCCATTGCCAGTTCGATGTCTTTTTGTTTGGTGCACACACTCTGCAGGATTAGAAACAATTGAAAAACAAATACCAATCGTTATGTCACTCACCAGAAAGGTCTTTGAGGCGAGACTTATGCAGAAATACAGAGAACCGTCGCTTTGACTGCATTTGATTTGTTTGCCGCTGTGTTCGACCGGCCGTTCGCTGAAGAGTAATGTCAATCGATTCAATTTGTCTCGGAGGTGATCGGCCGACAGACACGATATCGTATTGATTGTTGTCTTCACAAACAACTGAAGAGCATTCTTCCTCTGCTTGCAGGCACTATCGGTGGCGAACCTTTGGAACGAGTCTTCGAAGTCATTGGAAATCTTTTGTAACTTAAGATACTCTCGAATCACATCCACTGATTGTGAGACAGATTTTTTCGCAGTGGAGTCGACAGTGGTTTGAATAATGTTTACACTATTATCGGTCGGTTTTGGGTCAGTCTTGTGATCAGACAGTTGTTTCAGACTATGGATATCTGACACCACTTTATCTCTTAGACTATAGACTTGTTGTTTGATATTGTGAACGCTATTCAGATCATAATCGTTAAGATCTGGTTTAGTGAGAAGAATGTCTATGTTCTGAAGCAAGCCGTGAATTGTCTGCAATTCAACTTTAATGGTATGGGAAATGTTGTCGTTTTTGTGCTGTATTTGGGCCGAGTGTGACATCTCAAGACATGCCTTGAACACCGATTCCACTTCGCTTCTGTCGCTCAAAAGCTGTTTCTGTCTCAGCTCTAAATGTCTTTTCTGTTGTTCTTCGAGCAGTTGCTGGTGTTTGGCCTCAATCTCTCTGAGCTTTGATTGTGAACTGAAACTGTTGTCGAGAGTGTTGTTGGTCTGTCTGGCGATGCTGTCGGCGAGTGCCTTATAGTCATCTTGGTAGGCATTCACCTTGCGAATCATCTTCAGCATGTACTCCTGTCGGATCAGTCTGTGTTCCGCCTCATTCTCTTCGTCAAACTTCTTGAACTCGGACTCCAAGCTCTGTCTCTTCCGATGGAACTTTTGGGAGACCTCTTCATGTCTCTGCTTCTCATAATACAATAGCTCGTAATCATTGGTCCGATTGTTGGCCGACGGACTGCTCACGAGTGAGACACCGCTCTTGTCATCCATGGCTAGCATTGGCGGCTTGTCATTGGTCGGGTGACACCTGTTGTTAACCTGTAGTCGAGTTATCAAGTTATTAGTTAACTTAACGATTAACTCTTAGTTAGCGACAATGAGATAGCAGTGCCTAACGATTGTGTCGTTTGAACTGAACGGCAATAGTCGAGACTCGAGAGACACGAGAGTGCGACCCAATGTGTGGCCAATGGTTGAGCTCAACACAACTCAACACAGCCTCACATGTGCTCAGCTCTGCCTCCTCTCTGTCTGCTCTGTCTGTGCTCTGTCCTGTGCTCTGTGTGCTGAGTGTGTTGTGCAGTGCTGTGCAGAAGCATAACTCAAGTTAAATAGGGTCTGGCATTACATCATCCCTGACTTTGTCCTTCAAAGTCATTGAGCTCTTGCTCTTTACTACAGACGAATAGTTTCCTATTTGTGCCTCAAATGTTGGGCAAAAAAGCATTGGATTGGAGAGCAGTTAGACTTGTAGTTGGAGTTGGAGTTGGAGAGAGTCTTTGAGGAGAAAGTGATTGCAATTGCCATTCGGCGTAAAGGCATGTCTTCGACAACTTCTCTCTTGTGTTAAATGCACTCAAATATTAACTGTTATTTGAAGTAATGATAAGTTTATAATCAGTTTTATAATACAAAACGCGTTTCTGTTCTCCAGTCAGACACCGCAACACTCGCAGCAACGCTTTGGACGCTTTTGAGGACTCTTTCCTCAAACTGTTAACGAAATTAATTGCATTTAAAGTGATTTCATATTATATTTTTGTTAAATCACCACATTTTGGAACAAGTTATGACTTTAGAGCAAACCAATGATCCAACCGATGATGCTATCACTGACACCAGCCAGCGGTCGACCGCTCCGTCAGAAGACGACCAGAAGCCGTCTGCCGCCGACCAGGAGTTTATTTTCATTCACGACACCGGTTTCAACGTCCAGATCCAATGTCCGGGATTAGATGCCTTCGACATCCAGGTCTGTCCCGACCTTGAATTTTGCAGGCCAGCCTATTGACCGACATTGCCGCGACTCGCAGGTCAGTGCCATGGAACTGGTCCAGGAGATCCATCACCTGCTAATGGACAGGGAGGACACGTGCCATCGGACCTGTTTTTCGCTGCAAATGGACGGCACAACCTTGGACAATTTCACTGAGCTCAAGAACATCGAAGGCCTTCAAGAGGGCTCAGTGATCAAGGTGGTCGAAGAGCCGTATACGGTGCGCGAGGCCCGAATCCACTTGCGGCACGTGCGCGATCTGCTCAAGTCGTTGGACGCGTCCGACGCTTACAACGGCGTGGACTTGAATTCGCTGTCTTTTGTCAACACTATCTCTCAATCAGACATTTCCGGTGCGATTGAATTGAATGGATTGAGATTTGATTGAATTCAATGTTGTCTTAATTGCATTGCAGATAAGAAGAGAGTAATGAGAGCCGATTCGGTCGACTGCACGCCTCCCGACCACATACTGCCCGGGGCTAAGGACAGACAACTACTGCCATTACAACCACAAAGCAAAGAAAAGGTAAGTCATTGCCGCAGAATATATTCCGAGTCATTGTAACTGATTTGCATCTGATCGGCGCCAGTGTCCGACCGCTATGAAAGTGCTGACGGCCAGCGGCTGGAACCCGCCTCCGGGCACTCGCAAACTGCATGGTGATTTGATGTACTTGTATGTCATCACTCTCGAGGACAAGCGATATCATATCACTTCGTCGACCCGCGGCTTCTACGTGAACGAGTCGACCGAAGAGGAGTTCAACCCGAAGCCGGCCAATCCCAAAGTGGTCTATCACTCGCTCATTGATTTACTCAACCAAATCAGTCCCACATTTAAACGCAATTTCGCATCAATTCAGCGCAAAAGACATCAAAGACATCCCTACGAAAGGGTCGCCACTCCTTATCAGGTCTACTCCTGGACCGCACCACATCTCGAACATACCATCGACTCGATTAGAGCCGAAGACGCCTTCTCTTCAAAGTTGGGATATGAGGAACACATTCCCGGCCAAACACGTGACTGGAATGAAGAGTTACAGACAACCCGAGAGCTTAAGCGCAAAACACTTCCCGAACGCCTTCTTCGAGAGCGGGCCATATTCAAAGTGCACAGCGATTTCGTGGCCGCCGCCAGTCGTGGAGCGGTGGCCGTAATTGACGGCAATGTGATTGCCATCAATCCGGGAGAAGAGACCAAAATGCAAATGTTTATTTGGAACAACATATTCTTCAGTCTTGGCTTTGATGTTCGCGACCACTACAAAGAGTTGGGCGGAGACGCGGCCGCGTTTGCCGCGCCGACCAACGACTTGCAAGGCGTGAAGGCCTACAGTGCCATAGATATCGACGGTCTCTACACATTGGGCACAGCAGTCATCGATTACAAGGGCTATCGCGTCACCGCTCAAAGCATAATACCCGGTATATTGGAGCGCGAGCAAGAACAGTCTGTGGTCTACGGG
>JAQGBE010001489.1:0-10973 GCA_034698225.1 Scheloribates latipes | reverse complement strand
CGTGGCCTCAGATCGCCGTCAATGCCGTCAACACCGCGTAAACACTAATCCAAAATCGATAGCATCGCTGCTCACAGTCTGTCCGCTCTGTCGGTGGCGAACGTCCGTCGCTTTGGTCCGGCGCTCAGTCTGTGCTAAATATGGATCGCAATTCTGATGTGATGTGCGATCCGAGCGAATAATAATGCGTTAACACAGCACACAATCCCAGGCCTAACACACAGTTCCTCGCTGTTTGTGGACTCGCATTCATACGAATTATGCGAATCAAACAATAAATTAGTTGTTATTCACTGAGGATTAGAAACATTAAACCATATTATTAACGATTTTGAGTCAATAACTCTTATTTATGTTTAACACCAATTGTTTATCTCATATGTCGTCCGCCAGAAGTGACACATAATTCTCACTCGAATTTATGGCTAAACTTTTCGTTGCTCTCAAACACGTCAAAGAAAAAAGAGATAATTGATTGCAATAAAAAACAATCGATTTATTGATTAACAATTCATTCATTCGTTTATCGCTAAAGAATTCTCAAAATTTAATTTTTCACTTTAGGCTTCGTTTAGTCACTACTATCACAAGTAGTGTTCACTGAATATTTATATCAAGTCTTACTCTATTGGCTGCGATAGCGGCGATAATTATTTAAATGACTGATCCGGATATCAATTTTTTGCAACTATTTTTTATTCAACAATTTTGATATAAACTCATTACAAGAATTTTGTTTCTCAATCGATGTGAGCAATGATTTGTTTAAAAAATTAAATTTCAATTAATAACAAGCAATTTATTGACATACTCTTGCTGTTTGTTCTGTGTTCTCTGTGTTGTTGTTCATTCATTCCATATCCAAATGGTTTTCATACATTTCGGGTGAGAGCTGAGTGACTTTGGATGATAGGGCCAGCGATAGGCCATTCTTCTCATCAATTTGGCGATAATAATGGCTATTATGGCTTCGAGAGTAGTGCCAAATGAGTGTGTGGTCTGAAAGACTAGAAATCTGTTCCATTTTTTGGCCGTGGATTACAAGACTAGGAGTTTGTTCTCGATTTTGTTTCACGAGAAGCTCAATATTCAGCAGTCAGTCGCTCTGCACTAGTGTTGGGCCGCTATGGCGACACTCGTTTGGGTATAACTTATGTAATATAAGTCGATAAATGATTTATTCTCGATATAAATCATTTAAATGATTCAGTTTTGAACACAAATTTCATTGGATATGCGATATAGCGCTAACCGATGCCATCAATAGTGATCTGTTTCGTCGTCGATTCAATGAAACAGAGCTAACATGGGATCAAATATTTATTAACTAATTCACTAATTCAATGAATAACAGTGTCGTCGGAAGTGTGCGAAGAAGTGCGAGAAATTCGCGCAAAACGTCATATCAAGTAATATATTATCCGAACGAATACTTTGGGCTAAAGTGGCCATTGATTGGCGCATTGATCACCTTAATTGAGAGTTGATCTTGGCAATTGGCGAAAGGCAAACCGATTGCCGATTGCCAACTGCCTAATGGGAATGTTAGCTACGGTGTGAACATATCAATACATTTATGAGAGTTTGTATCAAAAGATTGCGAATTTCTGGCACTTCTTGCAGTGCTTTCTCTGCAAACCTGTCGCACACAAAGGGCTCACTAAACAAGTCGATAATCATTTTGATGATAATGAGCTTGATCATTTGGCTGAATAGCAGATGAGACGCATAGCCATTAATAGCTTACAAATAATTGATAACGTTATCAGCATTGAAGCAAATGAGCTTGTCAGGTTAATAATTTAGCTGCAGACATACATATTGGTAATGGTGTAGTAGCATGGCATCAGACATGGCATTAGCTTGCTTATAGGTGATTGTGTATGCATGTCATCGTTGGCGTTCACAGCCACCACATAATTGAGTCGCTGTCCTAACGCACACATTATTGTCATCGGTAGCGATGAGATGTGTCCTCAGTCTCGGTCTCAGTGCACACATACTGAGCAACAAATATATAATTGAGTGAATCCTAAACTGATTGAGCAATTAATAGACGTTCACATTCACAGCCATATATATCGACGTTATATACAATGTCCGAATGCATTCAATTTGTGTGTTCGCCTCAACTCAACTCATAAAATGATTTGTTCGTAGAAATTGTGATCATTTTATTCGACGTTTTGACTCTCGGAGTCGAGTCTCACAAAAGGCGAGAATCGATTTTTCAATCAAAATATTGTTGGTTTGGAATCGAAACCACTTCTCATGTAATGTATCGAAAAAAATGTGTGCAAAATATGTGGTCAGAGCTAACGTCGGACTCAGTATATACTGGCTCTGACTCGCGCCACGTACTCGTCCTGAATGGCCTCTTCGCGCGCGTCCACACACAAGATCACTGTCGACAGGAAGAAGAGTAGCGCGGCCAACGTGTCCATCCCCGTCACGGCCAGCATAAACATGTCTTCCTCGACGTAGGCGTTCACTGGGTTTTTGTCCTTGGTGTTGTGAGGGTAGACTTGTGGCCGCGACGGGTTGATGTTAGCCGTGTGCTGATGCTTGGCGTCACCTGTGCTGCGGAACTGCGAATGACATGGCTGATGAAATGCTATGTAGGCCATGTACGAAGTCAACAAAGTGATGCCGCCCAGTATGATAATAACCTATCGAGTTTGTTGAATATCAAGGCAGCGCAGCAGACATCACACCAACCGAGGCATCAAACAGACAGAGACAGAGACAGCAATCAGAAGCGAATAATTGAATTTTCAATCGATTTATTTGTAAGCAATTCCTGAGCTTTGGGCTCCACTGAGACTGACATGAGTCGGGACTCCGGCAGGACATGCATTGGCTCATCGAGTCAGTGAACAGATTTCAGATTTGATAGATTCAACTCACGAGTAAATGGAATCCGAATCGGAGGTCTTCCTGTGCGGGCGCGATGTTAATGAAAGCTAATAGAAATAGGATTACATCGGCGCTGATCACAACGATGTGGTAGATCTCTATCTTGTCGTAGAAGTGACTGACGAAGTGCTCCACAAAGCTGTTGTTGGTGTTGAACGTTGGCCATAGTTTGTCGTCGCTGGGCAGTGGAAGCGCTCGACAGTCCTTCCTTAAGATCACTACCAGTGAGCCGGCGATCAATAGCTGGACATAAAATATATATATATTTAGCTCTCATTTACTGCCAGTCATTAATTGATTTTTTCGCAGACAATCGTTTCTTAAGGTATTAACTCGAGCTAAAAATTTATGACATCCTATTCCACGTCTCTATTGGTCGGCCATAAAAAACTAGCAAAAATAAACGCTATAAAACTGTTGACTCTCGGTCTGCAAAACTCGATAAATGGAATTTTCGCTCAAAATTAATGGAATTTTATTTGTGAAAATTGTCGACCAATTGATTGCCGGCATTGTCTGGCTCTGGCAGATAGCGATCGCCAATTGGCGTCAATCGAGTCGATCGGTTTGGGCTCTGGTCGGCCCACAAATTGCATTGTTGTGTCGGAACAACACTTTTAATTAGTTAGCAATTGTATCGCTCATTAAAAATGCGGTGTCGACTGTCGAGTCAATACATGTCACACACATTATTATATGAGTAGTTGGATGGAGACTGAGGCACGTCAGCGATGCGGTGTGTGTGTGTGTGTGTGTGTTAGGCAATGTAACTCAATGTAACATGCTCAATTTGGCATTAATTTGGCTAATTGTGACGATCGCTGCATCGCGAGAGATGAGAGACTCACTAACAGTAAACACATTATAGCGTTCCATCAAAAGCCACCGACACATCAAAAGAAGATATTTTTTTCGTCCAACAGATTCATAGGTTTTTCATTTCAAACTCGACTTTTCCACTCTCGAGGGTATTGTGAAAAAGAGTGGTTCGCAATATTAAATGAAAATATTTAGCTTTTCATATTTAGGGCACAACTGAGATATTAAATATTGCAATCGATTGCTGATATTAGCAATCAGTTTGTCATCAGTTAAAAGTGTCGAATCATCTCCAAGTGTCGGATCAGCTCAAGACATCACAAAGGGTTGCATTGACTGTATGGCGCCGGCAATGATGTTTCACTGCACGGCAAGGGATGAACTCGGATGTGATGCAAATGTATTGTCATATCGGAGTCAGTTATAGATTGGTGTCAGTCAATGGACGGCATTGTCGCCACAATGAGCCCATTGTTGGCACAGATAACGGGCATAATGTGTTGAAAAGTCTAATTGGATTGTCGGACAGGTGTGTGTCTGTGTGTATGTCTGTGCGGTGTGACTGTGACTGTGTCTCCAACTGTACGACACCTGACATAATGAGACGCAACAAAGATTGGCTGCGACTCAACAAATAAGCCTAAATTGAATTAAGACTCTCTGATGTTGTGATGCAGTTCTGCTGCTCTACCGGCGCTCCGATAGTGTAAAAGCTTTAACACAAATAAAACAAATATCGATCCGAAAAATATAAGAAAGAAATAGTGGAGAGAGAAGTGGTATCGCATCGCAACGTATAGTAAATAGTAGTGAATGTAATGTTTCGACAAATATTATGCTCGGCTATACTCACTGCACACAAAAAGCTAACGAAGCGATGAAAACAAAAATGCTTCGGAAAGCTTGAAGACATGTCGAAGACACGAGTGATCCTCTGGAGTGTGTCGGCACAGGTGAGCAGTCAGTGAGCGCACCACTACTTAGCCATCACTTCATATGAGACAATAGCGACACTGAATTTGTACATAATTTTCATACACAAACACACGATATATAGATATAGAGAGTGTTGTTGTGTTGAGTTGTGACGAAAGAGTGAACGACAGCGACGGAGAGATGCGGCTCAACGACCATAGAGGAGAAGAGACGAGAGGAATATGTGTTGTGTTGTGTTGTGTTCTGTTGGCTGTGTTCCAGTCAAAGGTATGACTCTATCAGAGCATCACAACTGGCATCACAGCACAGGCATCATCGCAGGCACAGCACATCGCATCAGATGAGAGGCAGAGCACAGCATCAGCAGCGAGAACACAGCCAAAGCCAGAGCCAATAGTTCTGCGCATTCCTCACATAAAGCCTTTTTCATCCAATTTTCATTTCTCTCAGACTTTTTCATAGCTTTTTTCATGGCTTTCTCTTCTTTTCCCTCAAGTAATACAATATATTCTTTATATAAAAACGTTTTTCCACTATATTCTCGATCTTTTATTTTGTGTGCGAATGCACTGAACTTTTTATACTTTTATTTATTTAGAAAAATAGAGAGAAAAGTATTTTATATTTTAATACAGAGTGTAATCAAATTGAGAGGAATTTGAGTTTCGGCCATAAAAACCGGAGACAAAACTAATTACAAATTAGATTCGCTATGAATTTTTAAAAAACTCCTGTCTTTTGTTGGTCAGAATGCTAGCGAATTAATGTGTTATTCATGTCTGAAGAAAAGGAGTAAAAATTAATATATTTTAAAAGCCATTTGTGAAATTAACTGTACATAACTGTGTGCCGACCGAAGCCAAACATAAAAGATAATTCACGACAATATAAGCCATTAATTTTGATTACAAACATATTTTTGTGTATAAGAGCTACAAATTTATAACATTTTTGTTGCTCTCATATTGTATTAAATTGGACTTTCATTCAGAGTCAGGCTTTTGGAGAAGAATTACAATTTATGTGAAATCTCTTTTGAAAGTGTGAGTGAGAGCCAGAGCTCCAGAGCTCTGGGCGTATATCGCGTAACGTCTGGGGCCGAACCATATTTTAGAAGAGTTTTGTGTTCGCAATCCAATTATTTCCCATCAGTCAGTCAGTGCTCAGCCATTCACTGATCGTTCGGATACTAAAACTTTTTCAATTGCTTTTTGTTGTGCTCTTAGTATTGATATATGGCTTCCAAGAGTGAGCCGAAGACCGAATCCACACAACATTACACATGATATGCGGCTCACGGATGCAAAACAGGAGCTCAACTCTATTCTTGAACAAGAATAGTCTCCTCAGACAATGGCTGGCCTTACGAGACATCATTCGGCTATCAATTGCCGGCTAATGTCTCACCACTTCAACACTGTTGGCACTAAACTGCTGTTTAGATGACGAAAATTGTTTCTCATTTCCTAAGAATTGTTGAAATGAACTCTAAATGCGAACGAAAACGAGTGACAAACGAGTCGTTAAAATAAACGAAAAATTGTGTGAAATTAGAGAATTTTTGTTTTGCATTCCAATTAATTTGTCTTTTTATCACAAGACATGAGAAGTGAACTCAACTGAGAGTTGACTTCAATTATGATATAATCGATCAAAACTACATTGCGAGCCAAGGCTGAGGCCAATCCGATTCGGAGTCAGTCTGGAGTCGAGTTCTGATTCCCAGTTCAGTGTTCGGTCGACCAAACTGTTTGACAAACAGACTGTTTTGTTCACTTTTCTCCGCCACTATTTGTTCGGCTAATTCAGCGAAAAAGGCATTCATTTGAATTGAAATTGAATTTATGTTTCTGTTATGACATAACACAGAGAAGTGATTGATTGGTTTGGATTGGATTTTGGGTCCAATCCATTGGCCAATTGTTTTGCCGAATATTAATTAGACTAAACTAAACGGTATTAGTGTTTGACCGCAATGTTTGCGTTGTCTGCAAAGCCTTTATTCAAATGGTCTGTCATCTGATCCGAAGCGCACAATCCGATCCATTCCTCTGTAAAGGAGTGTATTTGCTGTTAATTGTGAGCCAACTCATGATTGATGACACTCTCTATTGGAAGCACTGGTCTGTCAGCTATATTCGATAAATCAGTCCATATCTGACTCAAACCATCCGAAGAGATATAACTCTAGCGTTTGATTAATTATCTGAAAGAGATTTTATCTCAAGTTTTTGGTCAACAATACATCGATTGTATCGCTGCTGGCATTTAATCCACTGTTTTAAGTGTAAATGATGTTCGGCTCACCAAACCAAGTGATCTCAGCCATCACAACCATCACATCCATCTCAGCCGAGATCACTATCCACGAAGCACTAAGCCATGAGTCGGCATCAGTTGGCCACTCGCCATAATCGTCTCTATGAATGGCTAATTGCGCTGAACACGAATCCAGTCCTAGAATATCAATCTATCTATTGATCCGATTCTTAAGCCAAAGCCAAAGCCTCGTCAGCGCACGGATGCGCTAACAATGACTCGCTTTGTGGCAGAACTTCCTTTGACTCTCGATATGCATTGATATCGCTTTATATAACTAATTGAGCCAACGATGCCCTTTCATCTGCCATTATCCATGTCTTTTCTAGCTCTTCATTTACTATCACATCAGCTAAACGCTTGGACATTGTCATACAACTTGTGTAAACTTGCAATAATTGTAAACTTGATAAACAATTTTCATTAATTGATTCGACAACTAATCAACGAGAGAAAGACCGACAATGAAATATATTATTTGTTTGTTTCATCAAATTAATTATCTGGGAAGGGAAGGGAAGGGAGTGGTCGCTAACGATTAGGTCAATTAGGAATGTGTGTCAATGTCTGTGCCGACAATTGGATCACCACTTCTGGTCTCATCGATCGCTGTCTCAAAGGCAGCGCCAGTTTGCGGTTGCCTATAGAGACGACACACACAAACAGGTCTTTGATTTGGTTGTTGAGTGAAAACAATAACAACTTTTGTTAAACAAAACTCAAATTAAGAGCAAATTATCTTTGATTCGGATCCGATTCGACACCACTGTTCAACTCTTCATCCGTTCAACCACAACAATGTCAGTCTCTGCTTCGGGCGAAGAACAGGAAGCGACCGAACTGTTGGACGAAACCCAACGTCTCAGACAAAAGAGGGATTTGTTGACCAAAGAGAATGAACAGCTGAAGACATATCTTCGGCTCCGACAGATGGAATCGACGGCCACCTGCGAGCAGCTCAAGAGTGAGATCGAGCAGCAGATCGAGCAGTTCGAGGCGTTGGGCGACCAGTCCTTCAACGACAGTCAAACCTCGCATTTGGAGACTTTGAAGTCGTTTCGGTCGGAAATCGAGGCCATCCAGTGCTGGAACGCAAAGATCAGGAACAAGTACTTCTCGAGACATGCCATGCAAGACGGACCCGCCGCTCGAGCCAACCAACTCACCGATGATGTGATTGAGCAGATGGTGGCCACCTCTTCTTCGGCTGCCAGCGACAAACAGGTGGACAACGATGACAACCAGTGCGCCAACGAGTCTAATGTTGCCACCGATGACAGCAAATCTGAAGTCATATCAGGCGATGAGCCAAAGCCGAAGAATAAGACCAGTAAACGAAATGCCACCAGAAGTGCGGCTAAAGTCAGTTGTGATGTAACGGTCGAAGAAGTAGATAACAAAGAGGTTAATACTATTAAAACTCGTTTGCGATCGCAAGATAAACAGATTATCGACACCGATGTCAAACGCAAGAAGTTTAGCCATAAGGAGGGCAAGAACTCACAGAAGACATCAAAACGGAGAAGAAATTGAATACTCGTTTATGATTTGTTCTTCGATTGTGTTTAGTATTACTATTGATATTAATATTATTATTATAATTATAATTATTGCCAATCAATTCATTTAAATCAATTTATTAATTCATGGATTTGTTTTGAATAAAAGTTATTTCAAACGATAAATGTTTATTTAAGAATAGAATAAGATTATAAGAATACAATTATAAGAATAGAAGTGAGAGCTTTAGTTCTTCTGTTTCTCAAGATATCGCACAATAATCTCATTTGATATTCATTGCGATTCTTCAAAACTTATTGTGATATGCAATGAGAATATCTGTCAGAATGATAGCCCTCCTCAACAGTCGCGGCTCAGGTATTGCGAAGACTTGCCATAATTCTGAGCCAATTCTTTCTGTGACCTGATTTGTTGTATCAACTGATGGCGTGGCAATTGAGTGGGCAATGTTTGCATTTGGACTTTGATCATCACCTCTTGGTCCGCAAACAACTGACTGAGAACGGCATCGACTTTCGATGAATCGCCAAACATATATGCATTGGAATCGTCGAGAATCGAGAAATCATTCATTTGGTTATCTGTATCATGCTTAAAAATATTATTGAATTTGATTATCAAATTGTTAGCCCAAAACCACTGCTTTTGTCTATTCTAATAACAATTCAATAAAATTGAAAAAAATTAATAATTATATTATTGCCGATAAATTTTTCAACTTTTTTAAAGGAATCTTTCGTTTTGTTTCGATGGCTAATCCTTTCGGTTTCCCGACGGGTCTGTTCTGGTGGAAGGACAGGACCGGCACGTGGCAGGCGGCCACCAAGAGTGAAGAGACCAAACAAGCCCTCGACTATATGATAGACATGAAAAAGATCGCCGATTACACGGATGTGTATCCCGGAGAAGGCGCGCCCATCAGAGCCACTTTTAGACCCGATTTGGCCAAAATGACTCAACAAAGACCAAGAGTTGCGACTCCGGTTCCAACTCCGACATCAACTCCAGTCTCCAGTCCAGCCCCTCCGACACCAGCCTGGAGTCCAGCCCCATCAGTGCCTTTTATACCACCCCCCAGTCCACGCCCTAATTCCCGTATCAGTCCGGCCCCTGCAGCGCCTCCCCCACCAACTCCTGTGTCAGGACCTGCACAACCAGCCCTTCCAGTGCCCATAGTCGAGTCCGACCCTGATTTCGCATTCTTAGAGGAGACACTCGGCGACACATCAACAGTTGATCCGACAGAAGTTGGCAAACTCGCCGAACAGCTGGCACTTGAGGTCGACCAACCATTAGCTCCCGAACTGTCTGAACAAACTACTGATGAGACGGAAAATGTTTCGAACAAACGAAAGTCAAAAAGTTCGGGATCAGGAAAACAACCGAAGAGATACCCAAAAATGGTATCATATTATTCCACCGATTATTCACGAGAAAGAAAGTCAAAGGAGGAATCAAAAAGAGGAATAATGAGGCGAAATATAATGACCAGAAAAAATTCAAAATATCGATCGGTAAAGATAGAGCAACCGATCAGACCAGAAGATTTGGAAAAAAGAGTGTCTGAAGTACTTTGGCGTGATCTCACGAATCAGCAGAAAAAAGCAATGAAGACATTAATGGATTTAGTGGAAGACGAAATTACCCTGGACTATTTAAAGAATGTCCCGGAAAAGGTATTGCGATACTACAGAGATCAGTTACATATGGCAGAAAATACCGGTTCGCACACAGTTCGCCAAATGTACCTACATGCAATTCATTATGGATATGGGTTGAGAGGGCTTGGATCGAAGAAGATGTGGGTTAGACCTGTTGGCGAAGGAATGTGGGATAAGTTCCCCGACACTCTAAACAATCGCAAAATTTTGAAACCTTATATCGAAGGGAAACTCGTCGAAGTGGTGTACAAAAGATCTGAAGCCGTTTATGAGCCCAAAAAAGTGACGCGAATGACCGATACGAAGATATTGAGACAATGTTTTACAGTTAAAGATATGTTGAAAGCAATTCACTTTAGAAGAATTAAACATATAAATGGTTTGGCAGGTTATATAAGGAAAATGATGAAGAGGAATATGGAAGGAAGCCAAACAATGAGTAAAGAAGAAAGCTTAAAAATCAGAACAGTTGATGCCGAGGAAAAATATGCCAAGGAAAGATTGAGAAGACGCGAAGCGTTGATAGCAAAGGGAATGAATATAGTGCCCGATTGGAAAGCACCGGACAGAGTCATACAACACGATTGGACTGACGATGAAATGAAAGTGGTTTTACTGGGATATGAAGAATATGAGGAAGGTGCAATTACTTCACCAGCGGCAATTGAAAATTATGAGATCGCGTACACAATGGGAAATCTTGTGCCACCGACACAGTTTGAGGCAGAAATCATGCCTAACACCAATGAGTTGGAGGATTTGTACAGGAATTGTAAGATCACTATCCACTACGAACGGAAG
>JAQGBE010001488.1:0-10981 GCA_034698225.1 Scheloribates latipes | reverse complement strand
CGGTGCCGATCCGTGCACTCTGTCGGCCGACCAACACAGACACCCCTTTTCATGTCCACTCTCTCATGTCTTATCGATCCCGCTCTTTGTCTGAGGCCAGACATGCTGTGAGACCAAGTGATGTGATGTGAGATCACTGGCCGTTGATTACAGACAAACAATGGATCACAAAATCAAAAATGTTTTGAAAATAGATTTTACCGAAATTTTTAAATAAAAATCTCTAAACGTAAAAATCAATTCAATCAAATGTATCGAAACTCATTGCTACTGATATCGCGTACATCTATGGTAATTTGACAATTTCTAATGAATCGTGCAAGTTGTGCAAGTTCGTATGTTATCGTTGAATAACTTGAATGTTTATCTATTGTATGTGTGAAGATAACCTGGATAAGTTGACATAATTATCATGGATATTTACTCAAAGACATTTGGGAATGCAATATTTGCTGTGATGATAGTCTTAATGGCCAGGCCAACTTAATGCACCTTGCTAAGTTTTGTGAATGCATTGCTAATCAATTCGATTAAACTTTGTAATTAATTTCCACTGAGAATGAGATCGATTAATGACTAGAAATTTCGTTTTGTTTTGATCTAACAAAAGGAGTTTTTCCTCAAAACTTATGATTATTTTTGTGTTTTGTGTCAAAGCCTTGAATTATCGATCAATATATTCGAAACATATAATTAATTAATCAGTGAAATGGAGTCGTTTTGGCAGCGATTAGATTAGTCGCGATTTGAGGTCATCGAGCAATATATGAAATAACAATAGCAATGCAATCAATGGTTGCTTACCTTAATTGTATAATTAGGTGATTGTAATTAATTGGCTTCGTTTCCCAAAATACTTACCAATCGTTTAAATACTTTTATTATCCGTTATCTAAAAACATTGTAAATTTAATTTGCTGTGTATTATCTAGGTAATCACGTTTTATGTTTGTTTTTCTAATCATATTTGATTCCAACAATTAATTCATGAGTTGATTATAATGATCAATCACATTGAGACTTATTATAAGTCTTTGTGATTGATTTGAATAAATGTTTTTGTTATAAATCTATTTGTTTGGCACTGAAATGTACAACAAGTTATAGTCGAGGAAAAGTCGGACCAATCGATACACTGATCCGAGGAATGAATGTTTGATTTGCTGTTCAATTAATTATGAGAAAGACTATATTTTTTTTAATAAAAGGAAAATTCCAGGAATTTGAACAATGATTACATGTCTGAAGGTATGCCGAGATTGGAGTTAGCAATGAATTGCTGGAATTGTTTCGTCCGATCGATCATCCAATTCGTCAAACCGTTTGTCCTGAATATTGCACTTCATTAAAATGCTTGTTTGAAATGTTGGCATTGTTTGAATGCTTGAACTTACAGGAAAATATGTAAATTGTTCACTTCAACTGGCTCAGTTACAGATTTTGATTGTAAAACTCACATGAATACTAAAATCCGATACAAATTCTTTGATTTAATGGTCATATTATGTCGGATTTTATCAAGTCACACTAGTAAATGTGATTTTCATGCTACTAGAAAACCTGCCCAGATCCAATTGTTTATCGATTATGAGGCTTACCTTTCAAAGCATAATATCACTTCGAACGGAATTAAAACTCGCGGAAAAGCAAGAACATGCGAGTTCGCTAACCCTGGGCATAAGTACGCATTTCATTCATTCATCGATTATTTCAAGTTATCGTCAATTTATTTGTATTTTGTTCGCTAAAATGGAAAACTCTTTTCTCTCTTTTGTTTTGAGGTTGAGATAAGAGGTGTTCAGAGGAATAGAGGAAAAGGAGTTTCGCTTTGAGTTTGGGTCCGAGTTGTGGTCAATCGATAGTATCGATTCGATACCATTGCTGTAGAACTGTTTTGATTGTCAACTGTCATGGTTTGCTTTGGTCTTGTCCTGGTGTGAAAACATCCATCTCGATCGCCATCAGATCAGATCAGATCATAAATGAACTCAAGTCTGGTCATACAAACCTTGGACAGTCTATTAATACCATGATTATTGGTCTCATCGTTTATCAACGAATCAATCCGTCAATCAATGATCTGCTCTGACCATCGATTGTCACCTTTCACGGCATTTGTCAAAGAAATGATTAGCCGATTGAAAATAAAAACCAAGTTTAGTTAACATCAATATTCGATTAGATTAGATGAAAGGTTATTCGCATTCGTCTCGTGTCGAGTGGGTTCACAGTAGTAATCGAATGTGATTTCCTCACAATATCAAAGCCGAAGTGTCTTTTCTAGCAACAAAATTATCGAGTCATTCAACTAAATCACAATTAGATCTGAAATATCCCTGAATTATGAGATAATCGCGATCTGACGATGAAATCCAATTTCAAAACATTTACGTCAAGAGTCTTATCTCAAGACTAGAGATGGTATGCGATATGGCTTTACCACTAAATCTCTTGACTTTCGAAGACGTTTCATCACTTGTGTGGCAATTATTACATCTGTACATCGACTTAATTGATAGGATTTTACTGGTTTTAGTGATAATTAGGTGTCAATCAAGAGCATTACATAACTCTAACCGAGAGATCATCGTCTAAATTAAGGACTAATCTCGCAGGTGGTCCGCAACAGTAAGCAAGTGATCCAGTTCATATGAGGCAACCATTTTCCTCCACCTTTTTTCAGTATTTCAGCCAAATTATTGATTTTAGGCTCTGATAACAACTTTTCAGACGAAAAAAAATATTAAATACATTTCAATTATTTCCTCAAAACGGCTAATAAACGCTTAATTCCTAATCATGTGTTTTATTCCGAAATACCTTTGAGTTTATGAAAATACAAATCATATTATTCGATGTTTTTCTGTGAATTTAGATTTTAGGACACGTTTTGGCGAAACTTTCTTTTCGTTTTCATTTTCCTCTTCGAAAGCCAATCAAAAGCAAAAATCTAATTAATATATGAATTTCAATGATTTTAATAGCATTTGATTTGATTGCGAATTGCGTTTTGCAACCAATCAATGCTAATTTCAATCGATATTCAAATGTCTAAACATTTCATATGGAGTTGACGTTTGAGGATTTGAGCAAGGTGCAATTATTGCCAATGGGAGAGGCTGTGGGCTGTATGACAAGTTCAAGATCGTATTGAACGTTTGTTTTTGAACAGTTAGAGAAACTGCTAGAAACTGCTAACCAAAAGGACCAAACCCAGTGTCTCAGTATGGAATTTATCAAGCTATTTCTATTTATATACTCTTCAAATGCCTTTGATGACCTTACTACTTTTGACAATTGACAACATGTTATTTAACACGCTATTGAAGTATTGGCAAGGTAATTGATCACTTTCCATCTATCTAGAAACCGATCGGTCGAGACCTTCGTTACTAAAAATAACTTTGGAATCCACGCAACGATTTGTAATTTAAATTATTTTCTAAATTCGGACATAAAAGTGATCCAAACCTGAGGTAAACATGTAATTAAATGTTGGGTTACTTTGAGAAATAGACTATTAATGGTTTGGCTCAGGGTTTGGATGATATTATCGAATTAGTGATAGGATCTGAACAAACGTAAAGATTATGTCAGTGTTTCCTCGTTTATCTCCAGTCCTGATGACTGGGTTTCACTCGATTTTGCAACAGAAGTCGTGTCCGAAATACTTGATTTGTTTTTTATGATTTGGGATTCACTGAAATATTCTCTCAACAAAACTCAACAAAACTTGAAAACTATTTTCGTCAGCTATTGAAGACCTCGAGCGTAGTGTTTGGCCTTCGGTAGTGACGGAAATATCTTAACGTTTCATCAAATTCTATCTCAAATAATATTAAAGAATATTCCTATTGTTTAGACAACGATTGTCTCAGTTGAGTGACTATGAGATTGATTGACAAAAGTTGAATAAAACTTCCTAAAAGTCTATGTTTACAATTCAGATGCTTCATAGACTATAATCTTGGTTGTGATAAGTCTTTTTATGAACAGCGAGCCATTGTCTAGCAGTGAATACCTGTTGAAAGTGTCCACAACGTCCGTAATATTAATTTTCATCACTGATATTGGAAACAATTGGACATTAAGTGCCAATCGATTAGCTTTTGAGTGTGTTTTCGTCATTCCATCGATGAATGCGAATAATCTCGTCTATTGATTCAGTAATTGTGGGTTTGGTTGACAATCGACTGAATGCTCAAAAAATTTCCCGAAAGAGAATCCAATCAAAGACAATGAGACGATGTTTCGCAATATCACTCCATAATTAAGGAAAAGCCATCGATTCAAGAGTTTACTCGATTGGATGACATATTGTCTAATAAGGGAAATGTCCTTGCTTTTGAGCTTGGTCATTTTGGATGGGGTTTTAAGGGATTTTATTCTCTAATATTATTGGAAATAGAAAACCATTTAAGATTGGAATTTGAAGTATACTTGTTATTCGATGTTAGAATACCAATGACGTGGAGAATACCGAATGCATTATACCATGCTCAAATCGGAACCTCGCTTTCATCGAATTTTAAGTAAGGTCAACAACAAAAAGAGGAAAATCCATAATGAGTTAACGAAATGTTCAAGATCATCACATTAATTATCAGCACAATTTGTGTTTACTTTCACTTTTAAAGAATAATTTATAGAATAATTCAAAGCAAATAAGAAAACAATAAAAATATGGTTTATATTAGAGACAAAAATGATATCAATTGCGATGTCTTTTAAGTAACGTTTTTTCACTCGAGTCGTAAATCATTTTCATAAACAGTGGAAACCAAACAAATATGAGTTTACAATACAATACGAATGCAAACAATGTTTTTCATACAAGTATTCATATATTTGAGACTCGAATCCGTCGGCCGATCGGTCTCTCATAGCTCTGTCCTTCCCATTGATCGCAAGCAAAACAATTAATTGCGTTGAGAGTCGGCGAGAGTCTCATTAATTTGGTTGTAATGCGAAGGTCTCAGCAATTAATTGCTGTTTATTTGTTGGCCATTGAGTCCAAGATTCGAATCTAACTAAACAATCGGCGAATGAGGCGCTAAATAATGCATTAAATCACAGCAAACGCCAGTGTTTGCCAGCATTATTAAACTTGGCAAAAAGCATCAAGTGCTATTTAGGCTAATTCCATGTCGTTTTAGAAGCCACTCGATAATTAAAAGTGTGCCAGGAGCAATTTGAGTTTTGCAAATTCAAGTTCAAATTCTTTATTAATTTTTATATCGTTTTATTGACGCTTTCAATAACGGTTTGTCTAGTTTATTATGTTGAGCTTGCAAGTTTTTAAAGATCTCATTCCATTCTAGGCCTCTATAGTTGATCGAATAGCCTTGATAACTCTTGAGGCCTTTCAAGCTTAATTGCTAGTTGATTGATAATTAGCAATTATGTCTTACATACTTTGATGGAAAATTCTCGAAAACTAAAATTAGCTTGTTTATAATTATTTTTAGAATGAGATGAGCATGATAATTACTGGTTTGATGGGATAATTGCAGACAAGTATCGGTCCGATTGTCTGACAGCCAATGCGTTTGCTCTTATATCGTGGTATTTATCACAGAATTGAGCCGTTTTTTGGCTAAACGTAATCCGCATTTGATTGGAGCGACCGATCAGTGCTCACAAGAGGAGCGCCGCCGGCACTGGCAGTCAGTGTTGATTCGCTGCCACTGTTAGGGAAAGCAATATCTCTGGTCTGGTCTGAGTCGAGCATTACATCAAAACCTGAATGTCATTTGCCTTCAGAGCCCTTCCAGTGCTTCACACCTGAGAATTGCTATACAATTCTGAACTTATTATCTAATGTTTGAATTGAAAATTGTTTTGTCAGTGAATGCAAACCAAAAACTGTTTATATAGTAAACAAGAATTGTGTATATATTGAGTGCAATACAAGTCGTCGAGTGACAGATCCATTGAATGCCTGACTCCGGCTATTCTTCACACAGTTTTCGAGCATTCGATAAAAATCGCGATTTGTTTGTCATGTCTGACAAAGTTATTCCGATGGAAGACCTCGTCTATTCTTCAAGTTTTCATTCTTCTTCTGTTTGAACATTATTTAAAATTCTAGAGTCAATAAAAACTGATTTATGTCTTCATTATAATAAGAAGAAAACTTGTTCTCAAGTTCTGAACAATTTTTTTGGTTTTTCTATTTCATCTCTAATTCGCACTCAAATGGAATTGAAGTCCTATCGACTCAACAACGGCACCACTGAAGAAGAAGTCATTTCAGACATGACTCCGCAGCCACACGAAGACAACATGAAGACCCAGATATCGTTCGCCGACGAGCCAGTCGTTAAATTCACTGATGTTTCCATTGGTTTCTTCAGGAATCAATTGTTTGAGAGACTGAACATAAGTGTTCCCAACGGAAAGATTTATTCGATTCTGGGACCGAAAAACTGCGGCAAAACTCTGATTCTTCAGTGCATCACAGGTCTGGTCAGACCGACCAAAGGCCAGATCCAAGTGTTTGACGCCAATCCCGCCTTTTCGTCGTTCGTCGGGTATATGCCTCAAGAGTTGTCACTATCGGCCGATCTCACCGTCGAGGAGACCATTAGCTACTTCGCCAATCTGTACGATCTGCCCGACGATCTGGTCCGTCACAAAATGGAGTATCTCTACGACTCAATAGAGGTGACCAAACGCAACACTCTGGTCAGGTCATTGTCCAACAACGACAAAGTGGTGCTATCGCTGGCCATCGCAGTCATACACTCACCGAAACTGCTTATCTTGGATGAGCCCACCCTTTACTGCGACCCATTCCTCAAGAAAGCCATTTGGAAACAACTGAGAGGTCTGAACGCCGTCGAGAATGTGACCATAATTGTGAGCACCAGTCATATAGAAGAGGCCAAACACGCGGATGTCGTCGGCTTCATCAGAAACGGCAAACTTCGTGAGGAAGAGCTGCCCAAACATTGGCCGAAAGAGCTTTCAATGAATACCATCGAAGAGCTATTCATCAATGTTTTCACTCAGAAAGAAAAGTCTGAAATACCGAGTTTGTCGGCGACAATCGAGAACAATAACAGACTGCCGGTAAAGCACAGCATCTCTTTCGACGAGATCAGTTTGTCGCCCAATCCCAACCAGTACACACCGATCTGTGCCTCGACCACTGATCGCATTTCCACCCTCTACTACAAGAACATCAAACGCGAGATCAGAAACATTCCGCTCTTGATATTTCAGGTGCTGTTCCCGGCACTGGCCGTCACAATGTTCTGCGCGTGCATTGGCCACAACCCCTACGACATACCTATCGGTGTCTACAATCCGGATAAGCCTTCGTTCGTCAGCGACCTTATACTCAAGAGTTTCAATCCGAAGACTATTCAACTCCAATATTACGATAGCTTTGACTCGGCGTACGAAGCGGTCCGTCAGCACCAGGTGTGGGGTATTCTGGTCTTTCCCCACAATTACACCCGGTCTATGATTGAAAGATCAAGCCAGGTCAGTCATGCCTGATTAGTTTTAAGTGATCGTTTAGAATATTTTTAGAGCTAAATGACCTTTTTATCTCATCGTTGACGTCAGGGAATAATTTTTAAGGACTTTCCTCTCCGGATGTCTAACTCGAGTGCAATCCTCACCTCACTGTCCAAACCTGTCTGTAATCAGACCTCTATTTCTGGATCATTCGGTCTATTTATGCACATTTCTGATTGTAATACAGGAATTATTTTGACTAATCGATGTGTTTTGGATATTGTTTGCAATCCTGCGAAAAGCCAATATTTGCCTTGATGCAATTCAACTGGCGCAGGCAATTCATCCTGGTTTTGGTTTTCTGTTCCGATTGAGATTATGCCAGAATTTTCCGGATTATTTCATAAGAGTGTTTGTGTTTGCGTACAAAATGATTAGTTTCGAGAAATTGGGAGAAAATGGGCGAAAAGAGAAAATGTTTTCTGCGAAGACGTAATACTATTGTCAGACAAGTTGTGACCGAATTATATCGAATCGCATGAATCGCATTGAATTTGAATTTTATTATACAATAAATGATATCATTTTCTCATTTTCTCTGTTTGTCCTTAATTACGAATTCGGGATAAAATTCGCCTAAAATATGATTTCAGGTTAAAAAGGATGAGGAAGTCGTAAGTGAAAAGTTGGACGAATTCTCCCACCGATCGATGCCTTTGTCGCTATTTGTATAATTGTTATTTGACTTTCTCATTCACTTTCCATTCACTGATGAAATTTTAATGTTTTATTACGAATCGTTTGTCTACTTATCTGTGGTTCACATTCGCCACCCAATTAAGAGTCGCTTTTTGGTCAAACAATTTCGAATAAGAATCCAATTCTCAGTCATCCAGTGGTTTGAGTCTCTGTTTTGAATAGATTTTGGTTCAGATATTAAAACCAATTACCGATAGAAACGCAAATCAATGAATAATTAATCATTTATTCAACAGAAACGTTATTAAAAGTAATACGATTTGCAAAGATTAGTTGAAGAATGAGTTTTGATCTCATTCCGAGTGTAAGGTCACTCAGAAGACCTGGTGTTAGACCTGGAGTCGCACACATGCAGATGGTCTAACAAGGTCACCACCAAAACTAGATTAGATTTAACTGTGAAAATTCAGATTTATTGCTCCTGTTGTTGAAATAATTGTACTGAATAACAATCATGGTCAAAAGGTGAGCGGTGAGGTCATCATCATCACCTTGGCAATCGACAATCGCCGGTCTAATCGATGATCAGCTCGTATTCGAAGTGTTGTCTCCGGTTTTCCTTTAAAGTTAATTGAAATGAGATAATGAAAAATAATATCGCATTTTAATATTCGCCGATCACTACAATCAACCGCTTATTCCAGTCATTAAGTTATTGAGTGTTTGAGTTAATTATGTAGAAAAGGGTCACTCAATCAGCGGCAGTGGCAGTGCGAGTGTGAGCTCCGGGCCCGTCCCGTCCGGCGCCCCCACAAAACACATATAAACACGTTTGGAGTGGTGTCACGAGTGGCCGATCCACTAAAGCGGTGGCCAATCGTTGAGCAAATTGTAATTAATTAAATTTAAATACTAATTGAATTGACAATAACAGACCCAATTACTATGTTTCGCCTTGCTCAACACTTGTTATCGAGCCAATAAATTGAAAGGTTTTGTTTTTGCGTACTCTTGTGTGTACTTGAATTTTCGTCGAGATAGATAAATTGGTGATCGTGATCGATCTTATTCTTGTTTCCAAGAGTATTTCAATTTAATAAAGCGTTGAGCAATACATGAGTATTAGTAATAATTTTCCGCTACGGTGTCACACATCGAGACCTGTAATCAATTGCGACTGAAATCAATTTACTGAACACAATAGCAGTTCATTTGACATCAATTGAATTCAAATTACAATCACAATAGTATTGAAGTAGAGATTTCACAATTGCTTTCCATTGATTAGGGCTGCGAAGCCGCCGAAGAACCCGAAGTGGATGTCGAGGACGAGACGGTCGAAGAGTCCGTAGTGCATAGCAGACACATCCCTGTCGATGACAAACGAGATAATGAGACTAAATTGGAGTCAAATCTCAAATCCAATTCAAGTGAGTTGGAAGTCGAAGAAGTGGCGGAATCAGGAGAGAAGAGCAAAGAGTTAGAAGAGAAGCCGTACGACAGCGAAGACTACGAGACTGTCGACGAGCCTAAGCCCAAACTGTTCACAACCATCGACTTGTACATGGATAACACCAATCTGTTGATCAGCGGCGCCATCAAAGCCCAGGTGATTCACGCGCTGAAGAAGGCCAAAAACAAGTCGGACTCGAACTCCAATTCCAACTCCGGCAACAATTATGCGCCACCGCTGCAGATCATGGACCCTAACGTCTACGGCTCGTCCGATGTGGAGATGTCTGAGTTCATCACACCGGGCATTATCATCGCCATTGTCTTCCTCTCATCTCTTCTCTTCCCCGGACTAATAATAATCAACGAAAGGAAGAGCAGAGAATTGGAGAGATCGGCTATGGCTGGCGTCAAAGTTTACGAGACGATCCTGGCTCATCTCATGATCCAAGTCATCAAATTGATAGCTCAGATCACTTTGATATTGTTCAGCATTTTCATGATCTTCGACTTCCCACTGATTGGTTCGCTGTATTTGGTCTTCCTCTTGGTCTTCGTTCAGGGCATCACAGGTCTGGTGTCGAGTATAGCGATCGCCTCCTTCTGTCGCAATGAGATTCAGGCACTGGTCTTAGGACTCACTCTATTCTCGGGAGTGGTTGTGTTGGGCGGCATATTCTGGCCGATAGAATGCATGCCTCGGTCGGCGATCTTCGTCAGCCAATTCCTGCCGCAATCGATTGCCGGCAATGGGCTCCGGTCTGTACTGTCCCGCGGATGGGACTTGTCTTACGCGACCGTTCGGATGAGTCTTATAGTGCCGTTCGTTTGGATAATTGTTCTCTTCTTCGCCTCAATTCTTATGTTTCGCATAAGGAAGTGATTGTCTGGAAGTGACTGGACATGGATGGCGACCATCAGACCAATTGAGAGATACTTACCACTGATAACAAGCGGTTATTTATTTGCATTTCTATCGGTATACCAGACAAACGATATTTTGTCACTTCAACCATGACTTAAATTCGAAACCGAAGACCTAGTTATGACATAATCTGTTCGCAGATTTGCATCGAATGAAAATAAATCTTAAAATATTCTTATTTTTATCTGTACTTGTTTAGTTTTTAATGTAGTATTGCATGATCACAGTCTGTAGTTGTGTTGGCAAATAACTAGAAGAAAATCAATTATAATTGGATTCTTATCATGCAATAGTTAGAATTGCCTTGGTCAATATTTTAATTATTTGCTGATTAATTGTAAGATATATTAAACAATAAATTTATTTTTAATAACGAATTCTATTACACAACCGACTCAATTAGCATATTAGCCACCAGCATGGTTAAATAAAACTATA
>JAQGBE010001487.1:0-10982 GCA_034698225.1 Scheloribates latipes | reverse complement strand
AGTCAATTGCTTGAGTCGCTGCCACGACTCGTTCAGGTCGTCCTTTCGCTTCTGAATTGTCTCGCTTTCGGGATGAGCTTCTCTGATCAGGTGGTCTGCCTGTTCGTTCACTTCCATAATGCGGAACTCTTGCGAAGCCATGTCCTTCTGGAACTCGTCGAACTTGCGCTGCAGCACTTCCACGTGCTCGAGGTCCTGCCCGATCTCGTCGGTGTTGACGAACGCCTCCTTGTCGCTGATCCAGAAGCGCACTTCGTCGCACTGGCGCAGGAACTGGACCAACACCAGCGCCTGTTGCAGTTTGAGGCCCTTGTCGGCCAACTTCGACAGAAGCAGTTCCCACAAGCGGTGCAACTCTTCTAGTCTTTGCTGAAATGGCAAACACAAAAATGAAAGGTAAGTTCATAAAAGTCTAGTTCTTAATGTACCTTGATCACGTCCGTGGCAAAGTGTTGCTGGTTTATCATTTCGATGCCCGCATTGTCCAACTGGACGATGGCGTTGGAGTGCGCGGCCACCTCTGCCTCGAAGGCCTGGTGCTTCTGGATCTTGGCCTGAAGGTTGGTCGGGTCCTTATAGCTCTCGTCTGAGGCCGTCTGCAGCTTCTCGTTGATCCACGACTCGAGTTCGTCGGCATCTCTCTTGAAGTATTGGAACCGTCGGCTGTCCTCTAGTTTCGAGCGCTTGCTCTTTGCCTCTGACCTGAACTGAGCATATCTTCCGAGGACTGTCTCACGTCTCTCCTGAATGTCCTCAACAGTCTCCAAGATTTTAATGTCTTTGGGCGGCGTTATGTCCATAGTTGAGCCACCGGTAGGTCACTGGTCACCAGTCAAGTCATCAACGGTGTGCTGCAACGAACCAAACTGGTCATTCACGCTAAATCAGCTAGCTGTTCCAAGCAGTTCCAAAGGGGTCACGCCTTGCACTACACTGTGCGCTATGGAGGGCGTAGTCTCGCCGCTGCAGAGCACTCACTGCCTGATGTGTGACAACAGTGGCCACCGAAGACATGGCAATTGTGTTGGCAGACATCGGGCAGTGTTGGTCAGTGTAGCTAGCTAATTGGAATGTCGGTTCTTACCTTGTTAAATAAATAAAATAGTCTAGATAGTTTGTGATAGTTTGTGTAGTTTGTGTAGTTTGTGTAGTGATGGTGAGTAGTGCTATGCAGTGGCCTTCACGTCACCAGCGATGAGCTCACTCTGCCTTTTAAGGCCTAAGCGGTAACCATAGCGCAGACCAGTTATGCCCTTCCGCTGCACATAACGCTAAACAGACATAACGTTAGCATTCATTAGCATTCATAAGCATTGGTTCACTCGATTGGTGGCATTCACTGCACTCACTCTCACATTCACTCAATTGATTGCATTTATTATTTATCACAGAATCACAGAATTTCGTAATCATATGAACGCCTATTCAATAGAGTCTATTGTATTTGTGTATAGAGTAGTCTAACATTTAACAAAGTTAGCATGACACATTTTTGTCACATACACTCATTATTATAAGCCGGCTATTTGTGGCGATCACCACCTGGGGAGAGGTTTATCGCTCCGTATGAAGTTTTAACCCAATTATTATTTGATTATTTGAATAATTTGTGTGCAGGGTAGCCCAACAGACAATGTGCATGGTGATTTTATTTGCTATTTGCTAAATAATTTAATTGACTCTGCTTTCAATTTATAGGCCATCTTGGTTTTATCATCTAATCTCGATGATTGGCTTTTAGGCCGAAATAAGTTTATTTTGAATTCAATCAAAACTTTCACCAATGAGCTAGGTCAATGAATTTATGAGAATGTTTATCAATTTAAAACTACATTAGATTTATAAAAAGTTTGTCTCATGATCTAGATCGATTTATTTGAATTTTTTGTTGTGTTAAGAAAATAATTGAGAAGCGGAACGACAAGAGAAGATGGGCTTTGATCACATGGATGGCCCGTCATTGGCATCCCTGCGCCAATTGATTATTTTTAAACATGTCAAATTTATCAAATCTGTCTTCTCATTGTGAAAGTCCAGACCGATAGCGGATGTGAATGTGTTTTATTGGAATTTGATAACCAAAGTGATGGCAATCAGCACTCGAGTGACAAACCTAGGGGTCACTGATAGGCAAGAGTTGGCGCTAAACATGCAAAGTCGGGTCAGGAGCTGTCCATCGGTCGGGTTCGGGCGGAGACCTTGGTGATGGCCGATCAGGCATTATATTCAATACATATTTCTCATCTCAATCCACTTTGTTTATATTGATGATGCGCAACTGACATTGTTTACTCTAGCTAAAATTAGACCTAGATGCAAATTGCTTTAAATCGGTTCAGTGCATACTCGCACTCAAGTCCTGGCACTTTCCGATTGTTCTGTCAGTCAATAGCGAACGCGAATTATTTATTTAGAATTGTCTTCACTGGTGAACACTTAGCGGACAATGTCTGGCGAGTCGGCACAGTTAGGCGGTATGACTTGATCTCAACCGATCTGATCTGATCTTGCTCATCAATTGAGTGCTTGCCTGTGTGTCTGTGTCTGTGTGTTGCCGTGTGCCTGTGCTGGCCACTTGTGCCACTTGCCAAGAGCACTGTTGAGCCGAAACAATTGTTTGCGATCACTAATTGCCGTTAATTGTGTTCAACGGTTAGCCAGTGTTGGCGAGAGTCCAGGTCTGTGCGCCTTCCTCTTGACGGTGATCTCTGCGATACTGATCGTGGCCACTCTGCCCTTCTCGCTCTTCCTCTGCATCAAAGTAAGTCAATCAACCATTACCAAGGCACACATCAATCTTGATAGATATCTAATGTCATGGTTTTGTGATTCACGCAATTTCATAAAATTCGAAATTCCAATAAACTTCTTAACTTGAGAAGTATCTCAAGTATCTGATACTCATCTATAAACTTATTTTCGACTTAATATAACAACAGTCTATCTAGTTTATTATTTTATCTTGTTCAAAGTTTATTATTGAAAGAGAAAATCAAGAAAAAAGTACTTTTCCATACTTAATAACTAATTAACTCTTATTGTTAATTCATTTATAGGTCGTTCCAGAGTACGAACGCGCAGGTAAGTTGTAATAATTGATTACTAATCAATCAATTGGCATGGTGATAAATTTTCAACATTGCATAGTCAATTTTCTATACTAAAAGTGTCATATATTTTGTTGACAATTATTTAAACAAACAAGTTGACAGCAATTATTTTTGTTCAAACTCGAGAAACAATTTGTCATTTTCATGGATGTCAACGATTTAACGCATTGAGTGACAATATTTATTATAATCATGTTTTTATCTTGAACAATCACAACAGGATAAATCAAAAGTTGGAATCTATTCTTCAAAATTTATTGTTTTATGTTTTATGTATTTGGTTTTGATGAATGACTTGTTAACGAACACCAATCACGATTAGCTAGGGCAAACAATAACAAATCATTGTGGAAATTTAAATTAAATTGATCTAGTTCAAACACAGTTATATTCCGTTTGGGTCGACTGGTTGGAGGTGCCGCAGCAGGACCGGGCATATTCTTCATTATTCCATGCATTGATTTGTATATCAGGTATAATATTCGCCGATCAGATCAATTGACTCGAAGCCAAACTCACCTTTTAATTAAGGGTTGACTTGCGAACAGTGAGCTTCGATGTGGCGCCTCAAGAGGTGGGTTCACTGCAGTGCTATTGCTAGACAACCTGAATGAACCTGATCAGTGATCAGTGATCAACTGTAAAAGGCACATAACTCTACATATCATGTCTTAGGTACTGACGCGAGACTCGGTGACAGTGACCGTCGATGCCGTTGTCTTCTATAGGATAAGTAACGCAACCATTGCGGTCACTAATGTCGAAGATCACGGCAGAAGTACCCGACTATTGGCCGCCACACAACTGAGGAATGTCTTGGGAACTAAAGACTTGTCTCAGATTCTGAGCGAAAGAGAGACCATATCTCACGTAATGCAGTCATCGCTCGACGAAGCGACGGAACACTGGGGCGTCAAAGTGGAGAGGATCGAGATGTGAGGCAGCGATGCCATAATGGATTGATTATTATCAAGATGATTGCTCCCAATTATAGAAAAGACGTGAGACTACCCGTGCAATTGCAGCGCGCGATGGCTGCCGAAGCCGAGGCCGCCCGAGAGGCCAGAGCTAAAGTAAACTTGAGATGGTTGCTTGCTCTATTTCATATAAAAATCGCATTGTGTCTAGGTTATCGCAGCCGAAGGCGAACAAAGAGCTTCGCGGACCCTCAAAGAAGCGGCTGATGTTATGATGGGCACTCCGGCGGCCCTTCAGCTCAGGTACTTACAGACGCTGAGCTCGATTGCGGTCGAAAAGAACTCTACGATTGTATTCCCGGTGAGTTTGGTTGAGCGCTGTCTCTCACTCTTGTATTGTTTTTGGCTCTTGTATTGTGTTTGCAATCAAAGCCTTGATGGAAACCAATTGGATGCCTAACCCAATGTTTGCTTAACCCATACAGATTCCAATGGAACTATTCCAGGGATTCTTCCGGTAGGAGTCGAATGAAACACTTTCGCGGCCTTCGGACAGAAGTTGTGAATGAATTGCTGTTTGTATTGATTGTAACGAAACCTAATCTCTATTTGTAAATACTTTTCGCCCATTCACTCAATTATATCGACAATTCTTCTCTATGTTGTGTAACATAAGCCAACTTTATTTGTCGCACATCCGCACAATGGACTCATTCATTGTGCTCTTTCTTCAGCTAATTTATGGCAATCATCGGCCGACACATCACTCGCGCCATCACTTATGGCGATGTCATTCAACTGTATTTCTATTTACATAACCATTAAACTGTTGTCGATTTGCATCTATCAATATTTGTCATCGTTTTAACTAAGCCAAGTTAACCTGATAGCCAGTGAGCAAGGTGCACAGACTCACCAAACACATCCCATTCAATCCTCTATCCTATGGTTGCTATTAATAGGTATGAAATGAGTGGAAAAAAGTTTCTAAACAGCGATTGCGACGATCATAACAGAGATCAGGGATTGGGAGCTGTGAAACGACAGGTGCTTACAAACACTTCACACTCTTCTTAGCTGCGGAAAGTGACTCGGATTGAAATCGGGCCCAAAATAACACTTAAACAACAAGATTGAGACAATCAAACTCAATGGCTCTCATTGTCTAAGAAGTGATTGCGATTCGCAAAGCGTTTGTCAGTGCCGTCAATGGTGTGTCACTCGTGTCGCCGATGTCTCTCATTGACGGTCTAACTATAGTCTCGATCTTATTCTTCACGAGTGTTATCACAATTATTCAATAATAAAACAGTTCATTGGATTGGATTCAATTAGGATAACAATTGATTGATGAATGACTAGAACCTATACTAATTAATTCCATAGAATATACAAAATTGTTCATAACTACAATGTAAATTTAATACGATATAATAGAGACACTCTGTACAATGTGACTAAAAATGTTTTTACAGAATAAACTTGATATTTTAGAAGTGTATAAAATTGCACCTAAATTAACTAACACTATTGAGACTTGCTTATTTATAGAATGTTAATTGATATTTTCGAGGTAAACCTGCGTTCCGTTAGATTGTCGATACTTTGATTGTCTAGAATCTAAAATTAGCCAAAGAATTAATTGCTGGCATTTCAGTACAAACGACGGAATTTTGAATTAAAATTTTTGTTGTCTTATATTTGGAACGAATGCCAGTTATTTAGCTTGCACATGCCACCAATGCCACCAATCGCACCAATATCATATTTCTCACTTCGCCACCAGCACAAAGTTGTCCGCACATTGTGTGAGTCGAGTGGTGGACAACTCGGTAGTGCTCTCACATCCCTCTCATGTGTAACACAATTGAGGAAACAATAAATTCTTTAAATATTTTTTGCAATTCTCTAAAATAGTTTATAAAAAGTCGCGAATCAGACAAAAGGAGGTATTATTTGCTGTGCTTTTACTCTCAGATTCTCTGACGGATAAGAATAAGAGTGAGAGTCGAGAATGAGATCTGAGATGCGGGGCTTCGCTGAGTGCACAGCGTCTGAGCCTCTGCTCACTTAAATACCTTTTGAATGTCTTATGTCTTATGCCGTATGTGTTGAGCACAAGCGGATCAGCTCTGAAGCTGTTCGCCAGTGCTCCACAAGTTTTGTTTTGTATTGCAATACTCTATCCGTTGTTTATTGAGTTCAATCATTATATACACAAACATAATATGCATTAATCTTGCGATGACACCGACCGAACACACCGAACGCACTCTCTCGTGACCATTACCAGTGTATTGCCTGATCCAGCATAGTCTCGCATTGTCTATCATTGTCTTGGTGATTGTGACCACTCGCCAAATCATTCACAGTGTTTGCATAGTAGATGCAGAGCACAACTCCAACGCCAACTGTTTGTGCAATTGTTGTTCACTTGCATTACCTTGGCCAACCTCAACCAAGGCAACACTCGCTCGCATACACCAACTTATCGAGCAGAATGTGTTGCGATCTCTGTCTCCAACGTCAGTCCGCGCTCAGCACCTGTGCCGCCAACTGACCGCTCAGTGACATAAGTGACTGACATCGGTGTGAAGACCGCTCTCAGTGCGAGCCATGTCTCAGACCCATGTGATTCCGATCAGTCAACAGTACAGTCAGAAGGATCCCGAGCATCATATAATGTTCCATCACAGCGACGATGAAGGTTTGTCAAATAGCTGTGTGATCAAGCTAAATTTAGCTCTGTTTGAGTAAACATGCTAAAATTTTATTATCGTCTCACTTGTAATTCGTTATACAAACAGAATATAAATGTCATAATAAATAAATTGTGAAAATTAACAATTCAAACAAAACGAGCTAGCCAATGTTTGTGTTTATGATACTCCAATTAACATCAGGCATATTTGTATCATCTTGATTATTTCTTTGTACAGACCTAATTGTTTTGTTACTTGTATTAAGTACATAAGTGAAGAATATAGGGAAGTATGTAAACTAAATAAGTAATTAAAAGTGTCATTAGAGACTCGTCTGGCAATCCCAGTCAATTAGCTATTAGCTAGATTGTTTTGATTTAATGTTAATTAGATGTCTGGCTTTCACTCGTCCATTGTTTTCGCGACACAATTAATTAGGCAAATCTTTTGTGGATAATAATTGCAATTAATTGCGATTGTATTGCATTGCGATGTATAGCAACAGTTGGCGAGAGTCCAGGTCTGTGCGCCTTCCTCTTGACGGTGATCTCTGTGATACTCATCATTGTCACTCTGCCCTTCTCGCTCTTCCTCTGCATCAAAGTAAGTGATCAATCAATCGCCTGACCCGACACTCGCCTCCCTATCCCTCAATCTGTGTGCCGCTCGCCGTCAATCTCAATATCGACGACATTTCCTCGTTTAGAATTGATTTGTCGTCTCAAATATGCGGAGATCAGACATTGCAATACTTGTGTCAGAGATGGACAGGGGTTGGTAGGGGTGGGCAGTGGGGGCAACGAGTTTAGACACAACACTACACACTCTTTATATCAAATCAATTAATTTAGAGACAATCTTCAAAGAAAAACCAAAGAATCACAGAATTGTTGATATTCTTTAACAATTTTGTCAGTTTATTTGTTTACATTGCCACAACTTAGTGAAGAAACAAGGACAATCGATCAATTTGGTAAAAAACTAACAAAAAGCATAATAAACATTGCAATATATTTTCCCGAAAGAAACATTTGTAAACTTTTGAGTGCATTTTGCGAAACAAGAAAAATGAAATTAATTTGAGCATGCTTCTCAGTATTTTTCCAGATTGATGAATTAAATCTATTAGTCTGTTGACAAGTTCAACTTGCAAAACAGCAAGATCACTAATCGCACTTTATTTGTCTGCAGGTCGTCCAAGAGTATGAGAGAGCAGGTAAGAATGATTCAGACGACTTACTCACTTAGTTAGTTAGCATGGTCATGCAGCCCACACACAACTAATTGCTAGTCATCATCAAACAAATTCTTATTTGTCATCTGTTTGTCAAAAAAATTAATTTCTCAGCGAAATTGTGAGAACAAGAAAAGTCTTGTTTGTCAGAAGAGTTGGTTCGCATATCTCATAATGACATCAAATTAGGAGCGAATTAGGCATCACTTAACGATTCTCTAATTAAGACCAATTCAATTAACAGTTATATTCCGTTTGGGTCGACTGCTGAGGGGTGGGGCCAAAGGACCAGGCATCTTCTTCATCATACCTTGCATTGACTCCTATTGCAAGTGAGGCCCAATCGATATCACCTGTCGTTTCTCACATCTGTTTAATTTAGGGTTGACTTACGAACTGTCAGTTTCGATGTTCCTCCACAAGAGGTATAAATCATTTGCAACTTGATATCAATCGCTGACTGACAGTCACCGATCAAATGGCGAGATTTAATTGCAATAATTAGGCACAACTCGATGAAACACAAACCAATCGATCTCTTAATTGTCCGATAGATTCTGTCTCGAGATTCGGTGACAGTGGCCGTCGACGCTGTCGTGTATTACCGGATCAGTAACGCGACCGTCGCTGTCAGTAATGTCGAGGACTACGGCCGAAGTACCCGACTATTAGCGGCCACAACGCTTCGTAACGTTTTGGGAACTAAAGACTTGTCGCAGATTCTGAGCGAAAGAGAGTCGATATCTCATATAATGCAGTCATCACTCGATGAGGCAACAGATCCGTGGGGTGTGAAAGTGGAAAGGGTTGAGATGTGAGCTAAACTAAATAGTAGATAGACTATTGAAATGACCATAAATGGTAACACAATATAGAAAAGACGTGAGACTACCCGTGCAATTGCAACGCGCGATGGCAGCCGAGGCCGAGGCCGCCCGCGAGGCCAGAGCTAAAGTGATTGCGGCCGAAGGCGAACAGAGAGCCTCGCGAGCACTGAAAGAGGCGGCCGATGTCATAATGGACACACCGGCGGCACTGCAACTCAGGTACTTACAGACACTCAACTCTATTGCGGCCGAAAAGAACTCTACGATTGTGTTCCCGGTAAGACTGGTTGCATAATTAACAAGGTGCATTGTAAGCTCACCAATTATTAAAACGTTTGTTGCATAATAAGATCCCACTGGAGATGTTCAAGGGATTCATAAAGAAGGACATTTCTGCATCAATTCTGCAATAATCACATTTCCTGCGACACATCGGGAGAACGTGTCCGCTAAGCCGTGAGGACCGGTCGGCCGACCCCTCGCAGACTCATTCGCTGTATGTCTTTGTGATCGTCGGATATCAATCAATTGTCTGGTTTTCGAGTGATTATGGATAGCAATAGGAAGTGATTATCCCGTCTGTGAGTATAATCGATGGCAACGACTGTCAGACACCAAACCAGAGCACAAACGCCTCTTTATTTTGAAGACCGAAATGTTTAAACAAGTTTTGTTTCAGAACTCGATTTGTCATAAAATCCGTGTTTTCTTAAGGTTTGAAACAATTATTTTATTGTTGAATATACTGTTGAATACCAATCAGATTTCAAATAAATTCTCTTTTCTATCAAACTCTGCAAACATTTTCAGCATATTTATTGCGATTCTGACTATAAATCAATAAACCTAATTGAAAATTATATTAATGGTAAGCAATTTTGTTCGGATCACTTCAATCTGGGTCGACCTCTGGGTCTCTTTCCCTTGAGGTTAGAGTTCGGTTCGTTTTGTGTCTTATTCTTGTGATTGCGAGTAATTTTGGTCAACTGTCTCTCGGATGACGATCCGCGCACATAATTATCAGTGGCATTCATGCCTTCGCCAGTCTGTGTCGAGCCATCACTCTTACTCTTGGT
Organism: Scheloribates latipes; assembly: GCA_034698225.1. NCBI lineage: Eukaryota > Metazoa > Arthropoda > Arachnida > Sarcoptiformes > Scheloribatidae > Scheloribates > Scheloribates pallidulus. Next base: position 1,116 of record JAQGBE010001487.1, on the reverse strand, counting down.
TATCATCTCATCCGACAGCCTCTTGAATGCGTTGGATGCGTTGAGCACATCGTCGAACCAAATACTGGTGTTATTCCCAACAATTGCTTCTATATTTAGCTTATGTTTAACAGAGCAATACATTTGGTCGATGTGTGACAACTCTTTGAGCGTCGGATCCACTCCTGTCTGATGTTGACTACAGTTACATAACAGAACACTCTATCAGAGCTAACCATTAAGTTCTTGCGAAGTGTGTCACTCGTTGTCGACCTGTCGCCAGTGTAGCGCATGTACAGAGGGCTGACGTCTCGCGCGGTGTGCACCAGATCCAGGCCTCCGATCGACCAGAGTTTGTGCCACACATAGCACGGCTCGATGTAACCCAAGTTCTTGCACTTCGCCATCAAGTCTTGCGATTCATCGAAATGAGTCCAATCGAGTCGAATCGGTTGACCGATGCCTTCGGGCTGTTTGACGAACAGAGAATACAAGAGATAAAGAGCACAAACCCTTCTCTCGATGGGATAGTGAGCGCAAACATATGGCAAGACTTTGAGATACATTTGTTCGATGAAATCTCGTGAGTCGTTCTCATTGAGCCTCAGATTGAAGACAAACGACATATTCATCTCTCGCCATATCTCACTAAACCGACTGAACCTCAACGAAATAGGCTTTTTCTTTGCCGGTTCTTCACCCGAGGCTTCGGTGTCTGGTCTTTCGAAACGGCTGAACAGCTCTCCAATGTCAGCCCTGAAGCCATAAATCGATTCAAACATTTTGCTGCCAACACGTCAACTAATGTCTAACAAAACTTATCGAATACTTAATCGTATGTCTCAGACAAACCTTATTAATCAAAACCAGCAATCGTTCAGTTCATCGGTAAAGTTGAATACTAAAAAAGTCAAGTTCCTTGAAGTTTTGTCTCTGAGTATAAATTGCGACACTGAATGTCATCGGGGAAAATTTTCTCTAGTGTATTAGCACAATTATACATAGGATAACTTTAAGAATGATGATTCAAATTAAACAATTGAGTCATTTTGTGAATTACACGAAAATCAATTTAATGATGGAATGGATTCGCTGTCAATAGTCTATGGATTCGCTTAATTACACAAAATTTATAAA
>JAQGBE010001486.1:0-10987 GCA_034698225.1 Scheloribates latipes | reverse complement strand
AAAGAACAGCTTAACCGTTGCTCTCAATGAACTTAATTTACTTGAACGGTTTGCCCGAAAATGGGTTGTCATAGGTCTTGTCTATTGTCAAATAAGTAGCTTGGTGATTTTCGATATAAAATTCCGTTGTCACGGAATCAGTTAATAACTGAATGATAAAATTCGAGAAATACCAAGTTAGTGAGCTTGGTAAATAATTTATTGTTCAGTGTGATTTCCTTAACAATGTGCGTTCCATTAAGTAATCAACCTTAATTCAACTGGATTTAGCCGAAAAATGACGGCGGCCCACATTTTATCTAATACTCCTATGACAAAAATTTCCGGAAAATGTCCTTCTGATCCACCCTCGGTAGGCATAGGCGTTGGAAGCCTTGGTTATTATAAATTCTCATTTGTTAGAAATCGTATAAATGAAGAGCAATGACGACACGATATATGACCACAAATTCAAGGTCTGAGCCGTCAATTGGCCAATCGCTCGGCACTACGCAAATATGTACCCCAATAGTGACCATAAGGAACGGAATATGCTTTCATTATTAGCACTCACACCGCTCTCTGGCCATCGTTCGTCTGTCTCTCCTACCAGTCGTTACAATGAATAAGTTCATCGCTGCCCTACTCTTCACCGGTATATGCCATCACTTCGGTAGTACACGAAAACATCGCACCTCACAGCTCCCAACCTCGCAACCTCGCACTTGTCAATTTCTCGAGAACGGCTGAAGATATCTTGGCCATTCAAATTGTATTATGACCAGCACGATGACCACTATAAAATATGTGAAAAAATGTTTGACCCCCCACCAAAATACCTAACCCCCCTATGTGTCAAATATATTTTACATAGAATTTTATGTTATAATGGGTGGGGGTTAGGTATTTTGGTGGGGGGTCAAACATTAATTTCACATAACTTATAATGGTCATCGTGCTGGTTATTATCCAATTTGAATGGCCAAGATATCTTCAGCCGTTCCCGAGAAATTGCCAAGTGCGAGGTTGCGAGGTTGGGAGCTGCGAGGTGCGATGTTTTCGTACTACCCACCGAATCAGATCAAAAGGACAGTGAAGAACAAATTGTCGAGGAATGACATAATATCCCATGAGTTCATACGTCAGATAATTCGGTAATTGTTTGTCTGGGTTTTCACTGACAGTCGGTAATCATTCTAACCTTAATAAAGACTATCGATTGCCAACTGTTCGTACAGAATGTCTAAGACTCGGGATATTTGTCTGTAAATATACAGTCTATTAGTTATCGTTGTTGCCAATCGCAGGACCTTAGCATTCCATCATGATAGCTTCTACCACGGTGGTTTATGTTTCATTTTGAGGATCATACATTCACAATTTGATGAATAAAATACCACATGACCAAGAGTGGTCGTTTTGAAATGACAACTCGAAAGGTGAAGGCATTCATTCCATTTGAAGATCCATGTCATTAAAATTATATGAATTTCTCCAAAAATAGATATTTTTTTTGGAAACGATTAACACAATGCTAACAATAAACCAATTCTAACCAACGATTTGATTAATTAATTTGATGAAAGTCAAATTAACAACAATTATTGATTGATTTGTGTCACTCACCGATTCTCTATTGTAAAACTCCGTTCAGTTTTTATTGCTTAAAACTGGTATGGAATGACTTTCAACTTGTCATTTCAAAACGGTAACTCTTGGTGATCCCATATTTTATTCCCACATTTAATAATCAAATTGCAAATGCATAAGTCTCCAAATAAAACATAAACCACCATGGTAAAAGCTATAATGGTGCAATGCCAATTCGTGAAACTGGGAACACCGATAAATAATAGACCTGCACTTAATTTCATATACCGTAAGAATGGAAGCGATTGATTGTCAGCAAAACTTGCGATAGAATTGAGTCCAAATTCGCGACCATCTGTTTATCGAGTGTCAGTCCGGACAATAACTTATTCTCTAATTCACAGTTAATTTTAAAGTGGGATCCGATGCGAGACAACCATCCGATCAGTGATAACGGCTCTCATTGAACAGTAGTGGCGGTGACTAATGGATCGATGCCTTCGATGGTCTGATTTCAGGTCTTTTGTCTCAATTAACGATAGGATTAGTCGGAAATTATTCTCTTTGAAAGAGACTTCAATTAAGGTCTTCTTATGGCCAGTCGTTTGTTATCTTTTATTTACTTCTAAGGCATAATAATTAGTGATTTCCCAACTTTTGCTCAAATAGTCGTTCAATTGATCGATCAGTTCAGCGGAAAAACAAAAACTTCTTCAAAGGTCACTTCAATTTGGAATCAGACGTGTAATCGATGTCCGAATACTTTTCAATGGCATCAGTGGTTAGCGAAGTATGAATTGTGTTCTTTGATTTCAGTGTTTCATTAAAAGTGATAAATATTGTCATCCAAATAGGGTTGTTATGGTTGTCAGCGGTGCAACGCTTCCAATTCGTTTCAAGCGAAAAGTGTAAGCCAAGTTTCACCTCTTCGGTGAACGTCTTGATTTTTCATCTTTCAAGAATAACCTCATTTTAGCGAATCTATTTCAAACTGACTAGAGGAATTTAGTTTCGATAAACTAAAACTGTCATTCTTCGAATTCTCGACCTATTTCGACTTATTTCTCTGGTAATTTAGCTGGTTCAAACGAAAAATTTCATCAAAATTTCAATTTTTTCATCGACTTAAAAATTTCAACGTAAAACGTGAGTGAGTTTCGAGCGCTGACACAAACAAATCGGTAATTAATGATCATTTCGGCACTACTTTCCACATCTGACCAAACAAACAATCATTTGTCTCACTATGTATTGCCTTTCCATTTGATTTCATTTTTATTCTTCTATATTCTGAGTGTCGGTACGATTAAAGTGATTCGTTTTGACCCCCATTTCGGTCATAAGAATAATGATTGAGTGCGCGAAACAATCCCATTGTGATCACTGATCGGCATTACTGCCACTACTGGCCAACACTTGCGGGCCATCTGGTCGTCAGCGCAATCCAGGCCTCAAATCTCTAACTGAGTGAGCACTCAATGCGCCCCAAAATGCCTCGAATCTAATTAATTCTGAGCCACCGGAGAGCTTAATGCGAATAAATCGAGTTAATTAGTTGAACTAGCTAAATTACTGAAACGAGTTATTTGAAGAACAAATTTTTGAGGATTTCAGTCCTATTGTAGATATTCTTTGGCAAAGAATTGGAGAAAAGCGAACAAATATTTGAGCGAACAATCGATTGTCTGCTCTGAGAGCCAGAGCTGAGGCACTGCTGAACAGGAGTTGAACTCGAAATCAATTACAGAAGCGATTGATTTAAGAATAACTCAATATTTTATGGCAATTCTGGTGTAAAATAAATCGATAAAACAGACGACAATATACACATTGCCATCAATTATGCATTTAATTGCCATCTCTTCTCGACTTCAAATAAATTACAATTTAAAATCGAGAATTCGAATCGCTTTGGAATATGCGGGTCAGCCCTCGTCTCACAAAAGGATGTCATCGAAAGGAATGTTTACATAGATTACACGCTTTAGTAGCAGACGACCGATATTTTCTGAATTTTCTGATCTGAATAAATGAATGGCTAATCTGTTCGCTAAGTTATGCCATCATTTGGTTCCTCTAATATAACGGCCAATCATTGGTCTGCGATCCCAGTGATGACCGCTAGTGAAGCCAAACTCAATCACTCGATCGATCGCATCGCACAACTGAATGCGAATCCTCTGCACTAAACATCTCATTACACACAACTCGATCACTGACCTGAAAGATCGGAAGTCTTGGTCGCACTGGAAATACGGTATACGAGAGGCCAGACTCGGAAAGTCGCTGTAAATGAGCCAACCGTTGCATTTGCTTGAGATCTGTTGGCGAAACTCTTCTTTGGCCTTCACGAAAGAGATCAGATCGGAGCCGATGGCCGACACCCGACGGAGAGCGGGCAGGCATTCGGTGTCGTCACTGCAACTGCACTCCAATTTGCCGCAAATCAAGCACTTATTCGACTTCAACAGTTCCATAATTGTGTATCCGCTCTCTTTGAGGTCGATATCGTCGATATCGGAGTGTTTCTTATGGTGTGATGTCTTGCTATTTGTCTGCTGTTTCGTTCCGTTCACTAATTCTTTGGTTTCAATCAATGAGTTGTTGTCTTCCGGTTCTTCGCTTTCATCGATTGTGAATTGTTTGGGCGGTTTCGGGAAATACATCGTTCCCTCGAATGACTTCTTATGACTAGAATTATGGCTCAAATTACTGTCTCTGAACTTATGCGGGGGTTTGACGTGTTTGGAGTGAGAAGAACCAGACTTTTGCGACAGAATTTGTTTCTTTATATTAATCAACACTTCATTTGTGCTCAAATCCGGTAACGATTCGCTGCAAACAATTCTTTTGCCGATTTGTGAATCAATACTATTGAGAGAGAATGAGTTGGAAATCGTGAGGTCTGTGAGCAGAGCCGATGAGACCACCGAAGACTCGACAACTGCTTTGGCTTCAACTGAACTATCAATACTTCGATAGCCTATTAGAGTAACCGATTCTTTGGCTTTGATTTTGTGCGACTTATTCGATGGCGAGTCCAGAGATCGTTCGGTAATTCGCGTCAGATTAGTCACCGAAGCCCTGGCGGCAGTCGGACTGTACTCCTCCTTGAGTTTGCCATAACCGGCGAAATTGATTCGCGACAAATTGGTTAAGATCTTATCTCTCATGTTCTTCTTGTTGGTCGAAGACTCGCCATTGATCTGCAGAAAGTTATCGAAGCGGTCTTCCAGACAGAAGTCTGTGAGCGCTGCCGAGAGCCGATTGTTTTGTACTTCAGACTCGAATTTTTCTTCATATATGATGGGAAGAGTAGAGGAGTCGCCGTCGAGAGCCACACACTATAAGCCAATTGCAACACATTATTGATCGACAACAACAAAAATCAATTTATATAAATTGAATTAAATGCAATTCATGTACTGTCTGTTGGATAGAGTGCTACTTCACAGGAGACCACATTAATTATTAACCAGGTGCACCTTTTCAATGCTCACTTTGACAAATAACCACTACTCTATTGGCTCATCGCTTGTTAATCGTGGTTCAAATACCAAAATAGAATCCAAATAAAATTTTACTTCATCTATAAAATAGACCAGGATTAACTTTGAATCAAGGCCATCGTTACTATTGTATTATACATTGTAATATTATATGACTTTCAAATTATCTTGCAAACGCATACTAATATCACTTATGGACACGAATTTCTGAATTGCAAACAAGATTAGGTGAAAATAGCGAACCTCGACATCACAGGGCGGAAGAAGTGTAAGATAAGGTGATTTGCGAATCGATTCACTAATCTCTGCGAAGATGTTTGAGTTGTTGTCGCAAATGGAGTGCAAATTCTTTTTGAGTTTCTCGATGCAGAAGAAGGCTTCAGAGAAGCGTCGGATGCGCTGCGAGTGATGTACTTTAGACAAGTGCTGATTGATTCGGTCCGAGCTGTAGACGATGACCAAAAACTGCTGCCACAAGAGAATGGCCACTCCGCACAGGTAAGCCATGTCACTCTCCACCGTCGCTATGAAGTCTTCCGGTTTTATTGAGTCGTTTATTATGAATAAGTCGTTTTGAAACGATATGAAGTCATTCGACGGATTGGATTCGTTGATGAGAATCGATTTGTAGCACTCCTGAGCCAATTTGCTCAGGTTGTCGATCGAGGGAGTGATTGGCTGCTGATGGCACCGCACCTGTTGCCACGGCGCCAACAGACTGAAGAACTCTTCGGTCTTCCGCTTCAGGCTCTGGATCGACGACAGGAGAATGGCTGTCAGTCGCCAATGGATCAGTTGTGCTCTTCGGTACCGAATTTCTCTGATCTCTTCGCCCGACTTATTATTGACCGAACCGCTCATCAGAACCGCGTCGTAACCAAAGTTGCAGCTATTGATTGGCGTCGCGTGAACCGAATTACCGAACTTCTTGTCCGACTTCGAGCTTCTGTTAGTGATGTAAGGCTGACAAAGGGTAATGAGTGAGCCGTGAATGGCGAGGGTCAGTGACGACAGATGAAAGTAGTCGAACAGAATTGGCAGATAATAGTGAAGACCTCGACATATGTCGAAGTGAAGGGTCAGCTGTCGCGAAGAGACGCATTCGATCGAGTTGTGGTGGTCGGGACCGAACTCCTGGTCAGTGAACCAGAGCTCGACATCGACGACGAAGTTTGTTTTGCGGACTTGTTTGACACAGTCGTTGGAGTCGACGATCAGATTGACTTTGAATGTGACGAAGTCGTCGAGCATTATCTCTTCGTTCTTGTATAAGATCTGAAACGTCTTACTGACGGCACAGCCGTTGACTATACACTGGGGAAAGACTATATTGGGCTGACTATTGCACACATCGTTGGACGTGTCGGACGACGACGAGCCCGAAGAACTGGTGCTGAAGGGATGGCACGACTGGCTCTTCCGGTCACTTATACTGACTTCGATTTTATGCGTTTGTTTGCAATTCGGGAGCTTTAATGAGACCCGAATTTGATAGTACCTGAAAGTGAAGGGGAGAGAGAAAGAGAAAGAGAGAGGTGAGCGCAGAGCACAAGAACTGGCATTGTCTGACCCTCTTTGGAACAGATCGACATTGACGAACTTGTTCAGCTGCACCGAGAACTCGATGATCGCTTGCAGTTCGGACATTGTGCTGATCGGGTCGACGTCTAACAAGAATCTGTGGTTTTCCGATTTGAGGTGACTTTTGGTCTAAATTCTGATCCAATATAATATAAAACCATTGCGTTATTGAGAGTAATATAATCGTAGAAAAGATCACTTAATATAACAAACATTTGCTATAAAATCGGGTAATAATGGTATCAATGACTCGAATGAGATCTCAATAACAGATCGAGAATTTCATAATTGATGGCTAAAAGAAAATATTCTGTTATGAAATGTAATACTATGTCAGGTATTGAATGCAGTCCTAAATGAATTGTTTGTTTCAAGTTTGCAACAGACCTGCGCTCAGACACCGATCGCCTCCGATGTCGACAATAGTGTCGATCGAAGTCGAGGTGAGGCACGACTCGTACCGCACACTCACTTCCAGCCACTGGTCGAACGGAATTTCACATTCTTGGTCTAAAAGGCGGATAACTGGCCAATAGACTAACCGGTTGTGGCGCTGACACTGACACTTGTCGTTTGGCTCGAGCTAATCATCACTGATCTCATTGGATGGCTGTCGGGCTCGCAAACCGGTGACGAACACTGGTTTCCTAGTTTTAATATCCCGTTCTATTACATGTGTAGTGCTATTAACGTGCAATAAATAGCTGTTTATCGTGACATACATATCAAGATTGGAGTCATTTATTTCTCCCAATGTGGTCAATATATGGCTAACATTAGTTTGCATCTCGCCATTTGTCAAATTGTTGCCGGCATTACAGCGAAGCATAGATAATGGGGACCACGAGCACAATCACGATTAAGTGGATTAGTTGGCGCTCAAACGGGTCAGCCCTCGCCTATTGAACGTATCGATGATTAATGAATGCTCGCTATAATTGAACAAACATTGAGTCGGCAATGCATTCAATGTGAATGTCAGACAGGATTTGACAATTGTTTGCTCAGTTTGTGATGTAATAAAAATTAGGGCCAAACAAAGCAGAGTCTGAGTCAATCCAAATCAGATTATTTTGTATTCAATCGCATTATTCGTCAAATAATTGGATGAATCCGTTTGTGAAGAGTCCACTGATTTCGTAGCTTTCATACAGTCATTCAATAATTCGATTGCATTCGAATCGATCGCATTTGTAATTAATATTTCAGTTGAAGAGTCTTCTTAACAAAAGTTAAACCTCTCGGACAATGTCTGTCTCTATTGGACTCTTGTCAGTGACAAACGAGTCCAGGTTTGGGCCCAAAGAGGATCACTCGACGACTTCCCCAACCGATTGGCCTTTTTATTGCTTCCATAAACTTAATTCAATACTTGTAATCAATCCTTTAATGGCTGTCCAAATTAAATCGATGGTTCGAGTTGGAGCCAGAGCTTGATCCAGATCAATTTATCAATTTGTCGACTGATCAGTGGTGACTCGTTTCGATGATCGATCGCTCGGATCAGACATATCGCGAACCAATTATTCGTTTGACGGCTTGCCTTCAAAAATGGTTTGCATATCACAGGTTTTGGATGAGAGCTATCGGAAAGTGTATTGATTTTGTCAGACTATATGTCAGGGAATCTGTTGTCAACTTTTAACACTTCCTCTGAGAGACGGCATATACCAGAAAATGTATGCCTTAATAGAAAAGTCACAAAATAAGCAAAAATGTGAATCAATATTAAAGTTTAGGGTTTGAGCGGCAAATGTGTGAACAGAAGAACAGACGAACAGAAGAGCCGCTAATTTAGTCTTAGGATGTCATCCGAAGCGACACTACAAAAGCGTCGGTGAGGTTCGCCCCGCGGTCTCACTCTTGAGAAGTGCCAACAGTGAGACACAAAACTATTGACAACAATTGAAAACATCTCTGACTGAGCACTGAGTTGAGGAAAATCTTTTATTAAATCCAATAAAGAATGCTTAGAAGCGAAGCCTTCACTTAAAAATATCCATATGTTTGCCAATCGCTGACTATAAGTATAAACGACTCATCTCTGCTTCGATACTCTGTAATGGAATTATTGATAAAAAGTGTTCTCTATTGGTGTGAAGAGCCATCACTTCTATGATATTATCCGTCCCTCTCATGCCTCTCATACCTCCGACATCTGCCCACTTCTCGCCTCTCCATTCACTCGCCTTTCGCTTCAATCCCTCAACCGATTCATGACTTAATGGCTTCAATTCGGTTCGCATTCAATAAATTTAGACTCAAATTAATGCTCTTAAATGAAACGAAATGTCTTTCCGAACATTAAGCCAAACATTCTTTCACTTCATTTCCATATCCCATAAATTATTTTTGCATTAAATTAGATATACTTTTCAGACAATTTTAATCAGCGGTTGAATTAACGCTTCAAATAGAGTGCAAAAAATTCATAAAATCTAAACTTTTAACCATCAAATTCGGATTCAGTCACGTGATAGAGGCGCGAGTGAGCAAGGTAGTCGTGATGGTAATGGCACATCTTGATGACGCCTTTGCTGCCACAAACACAAACAAAATATGCAAAAAAATATACATAAATAAATGGATTTATAATACAAATGTGTGAGCAATGGCTGACTCATTACAATTCAGGCAATTCTTTACTTTTTGGCTCAATATATGGTTAACTCGAGTTTCAAATTAGAATAATAGCGAGTTTGGTGTGGAATGTATGGCCTCTTCGGACATACAGTCGAGGTTTAGATGCAAACTAACAGCGAATACATTAAAAACAAAATTAAAAACAAAATAGAAAAATAAAGTAATTTTTGTTGGCTTTCGGCAATAATTTAGAGGAATTGAGGTAAATATCGGAACATCTGTTGTAATCTTAAACAAAACAGAATCTATTTATTAAATTTTATTCATATCTGTCATTTATAACATTAATGAGAGGCCACGAGTGTTGGCCATTAATATGGAATTATTTATTATACGCCTGTCTTTTAACGCTATCATAAAACACATATTTTATTGGATTAATAATCAACTAAATCCAAGATTCAATCCATAACTATATGTATGGATTGGCAAATGAAAAATGAATAAATCCACGGAATGGCAACACATTTGTTAAACGCCAGCCATCGAGTGATTGCTTCGGAGGTCACGACCCGAACCGTAATGTCGTTCCGATGTCTTCCGGCGTCGACCAGAGCTGGCGTTGGACTCATTCATTGTCTGATGCATTGAAACAAATAGCGAACAAAAGCGACAAAACATAACATTTACTTACGATTATCATAACAACTGATTCGTTGAGCAGAAGTTATTGTTTAAGGAAATTAGGATTTATTGAAGAAATAAATTTACATTACGTTAACTTCAATGGGAGTTCCGATATCCGTCCGATGACCGACAAACACAACAACACAACACAAGTTTACATTAGTTTTATTTATTTATAGTTGTGCTCACTAGAATCGATAATCTGCTCTTGGCCATATTCTGACCACCGATTATTATACGACGATAATAAGAACATGGAAAATTTTCTTTTTTACATGCTGAATCCAGTAATATTATGGGAAATGTGCTAGCCATCGGACGGATATCGGAACTCCCTATTCAGTTCAGAATATTTGCTCTCAGTTTTTGAGTCAATAATTCAGTGACAATAATAAGCAAACACAGTCTGACTCTGTAGTCCATTAGTCGCTCGCTTTGACTGGTAATCGTGCAAAAGTGAGGCCATTCTGTCGTCCGATTCTGTTATCAGATTATTATAGACTATATTCTCGATATTGTGTAATATATTTGTTTGCTTTGTGTCCACTCGACTCGAACGGCAATCAAAGCCTTCGATTCAATTAAATTCAATAGAGTTTTTAGATTTAATTACAAAACTATTTAACCGAAACATGAAATTAAATGCGAATGAAATTCGTCTCAAAATTAAATTAGCGAACAATTGTATGTTTGGACGCATTGTGTGTTCCGACAAATCGTTAATCAAATAAATGAAATTTAATTAACTTATTGTGCGATTCAAACGCTGTTTGTCTCACGACTCGGACTAACGACTCATCCGATCCGATCACTCATTAATAGTGTTGTAAAACTTCACCTTTTTGAAAGTGGAAGTGAAATTTAGTAAAAATGTCTGCAATACTCGAGGTAAGTAAGAAATATTACTTTTCCTGCCTTATTCAGGTTCTATTAATACAGTCAGCCATCTTGCGATATACCGTATTATCCCTATAAATGGCGTCCCGTTTAATTGGCGGAATAAAATTATGTTGGAAACTGTAACAGAAACCAATTCCTGATGTTTGGCTGGTGTTTAG
>JAQGBE010001485.1:0-10995 GCA_034698225.1 Scheloribates latipes | reverse complement strand
GTTCGCATCCTTCCCGTCATTATTTTGTTAGCTAATAGTATAATAGCAAACACGCGAACACTAATTGATAATTGCGACGATTGTCTGTTCAATGGCAGTACAACAGGACATACCTATGCTTTCATTGTAATTATGCCTTTATATGAATTTACTTCCCATGTTAGTGATATTCATCATTTAACCTTGCTATTATTAGAACAAATATTAAAATGAGTATTTAATAATATCAAAATGAATCAAATTTGCAACATTTGGAGGCATCGGTTGTCGAGTTCACACAATAGACTGGTTTTGCATTTCAGCCAAAAATTTGTGGCATCCGATGTGTGTGCGGTCCTCAGCACAGGACTGGCCATTCATTAGCTCTTCTAAGAGTCTAAGAATAATTAATGATGTGCTCGAGTGGGCCGACTGTAGTGACCCCGAGGGCTACACTTTAGTGTCGATGCCTTATTGACTGATCAGAATTGACAGACTGTTGACACGACAGGGCATTCCGTATCATCGACGACGACCGAAGCGGTGACCTCACTCTCCAAGAGTTCATAAACGGTATCAAAGACATGGGAATCAACTTAACCGACGATGAGGTGACCGAAGCGTTCAAACAATTCGATATCGACGGCAGCGGAACCATTAAATACGACGAGTTCTTGAAAGCTGTCAGAGTATGTGTGGTTTGATTGTCATTAATCAATGGCATTATCTCTTGTTTTTACTCTTCAGCCGCCTCTGAATAAGACGCGATTAGCTATGATTGATATGGCCTTCAAGAAGTTGGACAAAACCGGTGACGGAGTCGTGACTTTAGATGATTTGAAAGGCGTTTACAACAGTAAAAGTCATCCGGAGTACCAAAACGGACAGAAGACTGAGAAACAACTAATGGAAGGCTTTCTCAAGACGTTCGAAGAGGGAGGTTCGGTCGACGGCAAGGTATGGCCCGCACTGGTCACTGGTGGCCACAACTGATCTGATTGTTGTTTAGCTGACGAGAGACGAGTTCATTGACTACTACTCGGGAGTGAGCGCTTCGATCGATGAGGACATCTACTTCGACCTAATGATGAGGCAGTGCTGGAAACTGTAGGCCGTGGCCACTGACCGCTACTCATTCCGCGTGACGTCCGATCGACTAATTGTGCTTTAAGTCTAACTAATTGTTTCAATCGCTAACATTGTTCTCAAACGATATTTATTTGCAAAACACTCGACAACTCATTCCAATGCACACAAAGTATCGCTAAATAGATTGTTGTCCAACAGATTCTGAAGACTTTTAATGTTTTTAAGCGATTTTCCGTTTTATCAATAAAGGCTTGAATTCTATTGAAATTAATCCAAATCGATGTCAAATAGTGTTCGCCATTGAGTGTCAAGTAATGAGTCGATTGACTCCACGTCTCGAATGCGTCCAACACTTCGACCGCTGCGTCACTCGACTCGAGTCAGTCGCCACTCGTCTGGCGTTCGATCGTTCGCTGCAACCAATTGTGGCCAAAGTCTGGATTCAATTGACAACTGATTGTCACTAATTGTGTCCAAAAATGAATTCCGAAGAGTTCGCCGATAATCAGAAGTGGATTTACGCGCAACTTGTCGTGACTTTCGGCGAACTCCGACAGGTTTGACATCTATTGTTGTGCTCTTGGCTCCACTCATCCACCAATTCATTGGCAGCACTTCCGCGAACAGTTGGCCAAAGTCGATGGCCTCGACTATCTGGACAGACCTGAGTGCTGGTCGTCATCGGTGGCGAGCGATGACAGGAGAGATATGTGGACCAAAATCGGAGGTAAGAGTTGGAGTATCTGTTGGTTAGATTGGAGTTAACACTGTTTCGACTTTAAGATCGTTTGCGGACAATCCCTCCGAAGATTGATGGCTGGAAAAGAGCTCTGCAGGAGAAAGACCAAGAGCTGAGAGACTGTGGCGAGAGTCTGGAGTCGGCGAAGAAGAAACTGAGAACTTTGAAGAATAAGTCCGAACCCAATGAGGACTCGAATCCAAAGATTGCTGAACTGAAGCGCAAATTGAACTCAAAGGACAAGAGTTTGGCCGAAGTGATGGACGCCATGAAAGCCATGGAAAGGAGAATAACAGCCAAAGACGACACAATCAAAGAGCTGACCGACAAAGTCAAGCAATTGGCGACAAAACCGGACGAGTTTTACTCAAAATTCAAGGCTAGAGTTGAGGCCAACATTCTTCTGGTCGAACGGATTGTCCGAATCATTGATAACGATAGGGGATTAGGCTCTTCGACCATAAGCCAAATCAGACGAACTGTTGGTCTGTTCAACGATGACAACAAACCAAAGCCGGTGTCAGACGTTGGCGGAGAGGATACGGTCGACATTGTCTACTCGAGTGTCGGATACGGCGACAAACCCGAGTCAAAGAAGACCGAACCCAAACCGAAAAATCGCTTTCAAACCGAAAACAAATCGTTTAAACACAAAAAATATCATTGAAATAGTTTGTAATTGATATTCAATATCAATATTCATTCATTAAGTTTTGTTCAGTTCCTGTGTAGTACTACTCTATTATTATTGGTTACACAAACTGCGGTTCAATTGTCATTCAATTTCCATACATTTGCCACTCATTAAAGACTAATTAAAAGTAGTTTTATTGGAGACAATTGTCGGTCAGACCTATCAGTGATCACTCGAATTGTATGTTGAGATCAATTACCGAAATATCTCTAAACCGGGTTTAAGTCACGGTCTGTGAGCATAAGTAACACAAAGTTGACCCCAATTTCAGTTTTCACTCGATTCGTACAAATTGTGAGCCATTGTTGCCAAAAGTCAGTCAAACATTAGTCTTGGTTGCGGCCAAACTGATCGCTCGGGTCTATCGAGTCTATCGCCGAACAAACTTTTGACAACTTTTTCATTCAGTCGAGAGTTGTGTCGCTTCTCATGACATCACTAACGGAGGCGTCGCTTAACCGCTAGTGTTTGCAATGGGTTTACACAACAGAGTCGTCGTTTGGCTTTAATTCAAGTGATTTGTCTCTAAATCCATTCAAATTCGACTAAATCTCATTGGAATTGATGTATTTTATTAATTAATTGCTTATAATTATAGAAATAGTGGCAAACATAGTGCCAATCGGTGTCTGGAGTGAGCGAACCGGCACTCCTTCGCCAACACTACTGACGACTCGATCGCTGACAACAAATGTGTGTTAAATGTGTTTAATTTGAAGACACGTTTCAATCGATTGGTTTAATTCACTTCACAATCATTTGGTCCACAATTAGAGCCAATGTTTGTCTCGCTTCCGATGAACTGACAAAAGGCTAATCAAAACTCATTTCGAGTCACTATTAGTTTAAATAATTAATTATTTATTTATTTATTTCAATATTCAAAATACAATTTTAAACAAATGTTTGGACGAATCAGTAATTTATTAGTGAAACCGAATTCTCTGTTAATTTTGTTATGTATTTCATCGCAACTGACAATCAGTTATGCATTTCTTGAGGGCATATACTGTGGTCTCGAGAACTGTTACGATGGTATGTCCTGTCCATCACTTGAGTGCCATATTGTGGCCGTCATTACTAAACAATATCTCTTCTTCTAGTTCTCGGTGTGAGCCGGGAGTCGACTCGGGAGGAGATATCGCGCGAATACCGAAAGTTGGCCCGAAAATGGCATCCGGACGTACATCGCGGCGAAGAGGCCAAAGCAAAGGCCACCGAACAGTTCCGAACGCTGGCCAACGCGTACGAAGTGCTGCGCGACGACGAGAGCCGGAAGGACTACGACTATATGCTCGACAATCCGGATGAGATGTACGCACATTACTACAGATACTACCGGCGGATGTATGCGCCCAAAGTGGACGTCCGGATCGTGATTGTGGTGACCATTACTATCATCTCTTCGTATCAATACTATGCAATGCACTCGCGGTATAAGGAGGCCATCGAATACTTGCTGACGGTTCCCAAGTATCGTCTGAAAGCACAAGAAATTGCCAAAACTGATGGTCTGTTGAATAACTCTGCGGCGAGTCGTAAGAAGAATAGGTTCCGCACTAAGGATGACATCCGATTAGAGGAGGAGAACATTCTCAAGAAGATCATCGAAGAGAAGATGGATATAAAGGGCGGATATTCGAAGCCCGACTACATGAATGTGCTTTGGATCCAATTGGCGATTCTTCCGTACACTCTAGTGATGTATATCTATTGGTATTTCCGGTGGATCTATAAGTTCACTATAAATAAAGAAGAGTTCGGCGACGAAGAGAAGAAGTATATTATCCGAAAGTATATGAGTTTATCTCAGTCTCAATGGGACGCTCTCACAGACGAAGAAGTGGTCGACTTCATGGACGACGAGCTCTGGATCAAAGACAACTTCGATGTCTGGAAGAAGAAGAAAGACGACGAGACGAAGGCTCAGTTGGCCGAGAGCTCGAGCTATAAGCGGTACCGCCGCTACATGAGAAAGGGAGGACCCGGACAGATGACATTCCTCGAGGACTAACCACTTGTAACACAGTTTCCGGATTATTCCACTCCTCTTACAGTGATTTGAAAATGTCGGCAAAGATTGTCTTCCTCTGCATCAATGACAAGACTAGTCTTGAAGCGATCCCACGTTTGACCTGCATTTCGATGAAAAGTTGTCCGAATCGACACATTTTCGACATCTGTTTTATACCAAATTCTGAACTCATTCTCATCAGCTGTTCGATTGGCTCTCTCTCTCTCTCTCTCTCTCTCTCTCTCTCTCTCTCTCTCTCTCTCTCTCTCTCTCTCTCTCTCATCATTTTATAATTTAAATTTAGTTAAGTTTAATTTTATTTTGTAATTAAAGATAAGTATTTAATTATACAAATTGTTTCGACAGAAGTATTGACTGAGAAATAAATAAGTTTTAGTAATCAACAAATCAACGACTCATAGAATATACAACGAATTGAATTGAATTAGGAAACAACAGACCAATAGCTGAGCCAAACAACTGATCCAATCAGTCATCGCTATCGGGAATATCCATAAACGAGTCGCTAATCGGCGCTAATTTCTTGCGCTTCGAGGCCGACGACAGACCGCTTACGTTCGGTTCCTCTCTGTCCGAACCGAACGGTTCCAAACCTCTCATATTAAGAGAAGCCCTTCTCTCGCCATCTCTGACTTTCGCCTTCGGGACACTCTTCGGAGCACTGAGAGTCTTCAGGTAATCGCCTGTTTTGGTGCCCTTTTGTGTCTTAAACGCTTCCAATTGCAGTTTCTGATGATAACTCTGTTCCTTAAGCTCTTTGTTCTGGAACTCCAGTCGAGCGCATTTGGCTTCATAGCTCTCTTTGTTCTTCTCGATGGAATGCATACAATGGGCTCTGATCTCAATTATCTTCTCGTCGTTCTGGCGAAGAAGTCTTTCCTGCTTTTGGTCGTACTCTTTATGCAAATCGCAAATCTTCTTCTCATAAAATCTCTTCATTTCTTCCAAATTCTCTTCATTTTTGGTCTGAATGTCCGTTATGTCTCGTCTCTGTTGACTCAGAAGAATCTCTTTGGAATCGATGGTTCGACTCATATCTGATATTTCTTTATCTTTTGCTTCCAATCGCTTCTGCATATCATTCATCGACAGATCACTGGCTTCTTCGGCAGCTCTTAGAGTTGCATTCAATCGATTGATGTGTTCTTCGAGTTGTTTATTCTTTTCTGCAAAACAAAACGGATTTACAATCATTGCCATCGAAGAAGTGGACGACTATTGCAAACCTGTGATGTCGTCCATCGTCTTCAGTCTTCGAGTCAGCGATTCGATAGCATTCTTGTATTCATCCAACTGTTGCTGCAATCGGTTCGTATAAGTCTTACTCCAATCGCCATTGTCTTCAATGAACTCCAACTTCTGCTCCAATTTCTTCTTCACTTCGACTTCTTTGCCGATAACCTGTCAATAGTGACCACAATTCAAGACAAATGCAAACCAAAGTCACCTCTAATTGAAACCTTCTTCAGTTCGGCCCACATATCCACTATTTCTCGATTGTGCGGCACAGCGTCCACTGATGCCGAAGACAACTGGTCTTCTGGCCGTATGTCCATCGGCGGTCAGATCCCGTGAGAGTTGTGTTCAGTGTTTTGATAACCAAATGATAACCAAATCTACAGTTCGTTAACCACTCGAACGATGCGATGCGTTGAGTGACTGAATCACTGAATCACTGAATGACGACTCAATTGAATGCAAAGCTGAACACAAACCGATTGGTCGAGTCGTGTGAACACTGTTCCTCTCTTTCCGAACCTAACTTTGATTTGATTATTCATTTAATTGAATGCTCATTGAATTGCTGTCCTAACCAATAGTATCGACTTATATTAACCAGTTTGTCATTTTTAATGACTACAAGTGGCAGAATAATTGTTTCAAATACCGACCAAACATCAGTTGTCCGTCAGTTGACAGTCACTCCCATCCCATGGCATCCCTCGCACTCCCATCTGATCCTCTGTTCGTGGTTTACCGACCAGTGGCCAACACGAGTCCTGTAGCAGCAATAGTCAGAGTCTGGTCTTGGCAGTGTAGCCATGGCAGAACAACTAATGCAACAAAGATGCTACATTAGTTACATTGGCTCTTGGATCAGGAGGAGCATGATCACTGGTGCCAACCTCTGACAACGCATGCGGTCCTCCAATGCCCTACCAAGAGCTTCAAGTTTTCAAATACCAGCCGAAAGTGACACTTAAAGAGTTGTCTATAGATTAGATTATATGTCTGTTGAGACAAGCATTGGATCGCAGTCTGCACAGAGACAGCGCTCGTTGGCCACTATGCGACTGAGACAACCGCCCGAATGTGTCCGCTGCCGCAACCACGGCAGGAGAATCACCAAAAAGGGTAAGTCACACCGTATTCATCTATGTTCCAAGTTCATTTCTCTGTGCTCTGTGCTCTGTGCTCTGTGCTTGGTCATTATCCCATCAAAATTTCCGGAGAAATATTTTAATGGAAAGCAATGAAAAGTGGCGAACAATAATAATAAGTGCTTAAGAACTTTGAATATCAGTTAAATTCAATATCATTGCTGTTTCAGTAGCTTCTAATGATTCCAATATTAGGTCGCCTTTATCTAAACAAATCAAACAGATTTCGGCCGATTTGACACATACTGGACACCGAGCCTAACCTAATATCATGATAAGCGTATAATCAATTATGAGTTAGGTTAGGTGTTCAGCGCTTGGTATTCAGTATTAGCTGTCGATTTATTAAATCTGATCCCTGATTATTCTTGAGATATACTCCGTTGATTACTATCCGGTATTATTGTATTTGCGATTTCCGATTCTTGTCGAACAATTGGTGTATGACAAGGTGATATTGATTCAATGCCAAGCTCTTTTCATTATGACAAAACCAACTAAATAACTGACTATTCATGCTTATAATTATTCCGTATTCCCTCACAAAGAGCTGCATGCCGGTATAAGTGAGGTGGACCATTTTCCAAAAAATACTATGGTGGTCATTGCCGGCATGCCGGTATAAGCGAGGTATGTCAATGTACAGTGCTTATGATAAATCCGTGCAAATTTAGTCATGGTTATCAATTGAACTTGAGCTATGATAATGTTGTTGGCCCATTCATTGCCTAAAATGAACTTGTGGAAAATGCGCGGCTTTATCATAAGCACTGTACTTAGAGTATAAAGACGCTCAATACACGATCGTTGAAATAACGCTTGAAATTAAAACACAGAATTGTCTCTCCAATTGCATAGCGGGAAAGTTGAGACCATAAAAATACCGAAGAATATATTCTCGATTGCGAGTCAAACCAAATACAACACTCGCTGAGAGTGGTATCAGTTATGTCTGAACACAAATCAACTGCAGAGCTGTTCTCAGATCCCATATCTGTTTCAACTGTTGGTCAACCCTTTCGGAGGTGTCTTCAAAAAGTCAATAAATTTTATGTTTCCTTTCGATATTCGTTGGGCTCAACGAAAGATATGTAAAAACTAACACAACGTTCAAAGGTCTATAGAATGTTTGCCGCATTAGTGATCACTCTCTGAAGTTATCAAACGAGTTATGCATTTCACGAATGTCTGCAATTTTAGTGTTCACTTCGAGCCCTGTCTGAGCCCCTGTTTGGCTCTTTATAAACTGCCAGCGAAACAAAACTTATTCTTGTTTTATGGTGAACAGAGACCGAGATTGCAGACGAATGACGCAATGACGCAATCATCCATATTATCAAGAAAACCCGCAATATTCTAGATTTCCTCTTAAAGTTCGACTCATTAATAATGAGTCATTATATATTATTAGTCCCCCACTTATTCCGGCATGCCGTTATACCCCGGGGTATACCGGCACCAGGTCTACTTCACTTTATACCGGCAGCTCTTTGTGAGGGAATACGGTTATAATAATTATTATTATTGTTGCAAATCATCAAACTTCTTCACTTCAATTCTGCACTTTTTAAGAATGGCGATAATTATCAGAATATTGAACTAAAGTCAAAGTCTATCGAATGTAAATCATGTCTTAATTCGGTTCAGATTTATTTGATATCGATATGAAGCGATGGAATCAGATTTGTTTTTATGCTGAGCACTGAATCAAAACAATAATGAGCTTTAAATCTGAAGCGATATCGTCCATCAAATGCAATACTTTTTCTATGTTACACACAATGTACTCCAAACTCATCTTTCAAATTGAGACAATTGTCTGCATTACCTTTCAGGCCATAAGAAAGACTGTCCGCTCAAGAACTGCATGTGTGTCGAGAAACAGTGTATTCTTCTGTGTCAACGACAAGACGTCGAGAAAAAGATCAAAGACTTGGACCACACGGACAGACGTCAGGTCGACGTTAAGGCCAAAGATCGAGCCGTTTGTGAGTCAACCGACGTCTCCTCTAAATTAAGTTTTATGGCGAACCATAACTTCAAAAAGTCCTACACCGGAAATGGTCTTAAGTATAAGCAAGTGATCAATAATCCCGAATACAATGGTTATATGAGTTGTCGCGCTGTCCAGCAAAGGCTGATCGCCAGCGAACCGGTGGCCCAACGCAAGGACAGTGCGGACGAAGAGTCCAACGGCTTCACTGACCACAGCATTGACAGCATTCTGAGTGAGCGACCGCTCCGTACGGTTATAGTGAGTCAGAACTCGATTCACTACCGATTCGAACCTATACCGCGACACTCGCTCGAGGCTCACAATCTCAGTCACGGCTCGCACTCCAACGGCGAGCACAGCCTAACCCTAAGTCAGGCCCAATACCTCTGCCAATACGTTCCGCTCGAGATTAACGACTGTCAGCTTAACTTCGGGTCCATTCAATTGACACATTCGGTCAGCAAACAAGTCCCGAACCAACTCTTAGCCACCGATCCCTCGCTATAAGCTTTGCCGACCTCGCGATTGAGAGCTGGTCTTCGCGGCAACCCGTCATCATAGGGTGTTATAGGTGCGGCATCTGAATTATCCTGGCATTATCATGGCACAACTGGCATATCAATACTACAACAAGATAATAATAATGTAGCACTGCGATATCTTTAATAATATCAAATACCAATTTATCAAGATAACCAACATTGAACTCATCAATCTATTTATGCCACCGACCACTGTGTTTATCAAACCTTTATCAATCTACATACAGTCTGTATATTGTAAACTGAGCAAGGCCAAGCATCGCCAATCATTCGCCTAGCAATTTCTGAAATAGTATTCCAAATTGAGCAGGACCAATTGGATTTGAATGTGGACAAGAATCTAGACATACGATGATTGGTTCAGATTTAAGTTATTTTTAATACACAGTTGTTATTTGTTTAACACTGGCTTTCCTTTAGTTTAAACTGAATCTTGCACAATTCTAAGAGGAAGGGTTAGCACTCGATTCTATAGAAGTTTTGATCACATAGTTGTTTGCGATGCCTGATTAAGACCAAGACTACTACTATTAATATAATAATACTTAGCCCTCATTCCACAAATACTTATTGAATATGAAGTTTAAAATAAATTCTTTGCAATTCTGTTGAAAATATTGAACTTAAATACAATTTACTGTTAATAAGAGTGAATTATTATTGTCTATAATTGTCTAAACAATTAAAAGTGTGACCAATCGTTATATAAGTTATATAAGCGGTCGATAAATATTTGCTTATTTTGTCGAATCTCTATATTATTGTTCAATAAATTGTTTGTAAATCTTGTGGAACGAAGAGAATAAATCAAACCTATAGTATAGAAGCATCGGATGACAAACTAGCAAGCTAATATCTCTATCTACTAGCTCTGGTCATTTGACATTTTATGCAAAACTCATTGCAAACATATTTATCGCTGCGTTCGAGAACTGGGCTCTAAATCACATATAATTTAATGGTTAGTCTCGTCTTAAGTCTTAAACAAGTATTATATAATCAAATATTTTATATAAATAATATAAATAATGGGATATTTGTTGTAAATTATGTTCATTTATACACAAAACTACACTTCAGTGTTGGCCTCAAAAGTATCGATTGGAGGAAAGGCTGGCAATCGAGACACAAATGTTTCCAAGAGTTGGACCGATGTTTGAACGCATGTCTATCGCCAGTCGAATACAGAATACCGTATATAACGAATCCGACAGTGCTTTGCATTAATCAGACAATAATATCAAGCAATCGCTCACTAGTCTGACGAACGGCTGAACCACTCAATTGAATAGTTTGTCAAAAATCACAGCAAATTGATGGCCAACTGGTCATCAAATGTCTATAGGACTGTCACCATTGTCACCATAGTCATTGTCACCATACCAGTAGTCATTGTACACTCACTACATCAGCTGATTTGTTGGCATTCCTCAGGAATCTACTTGGACAATTTGACATTCTCTACCAGGCTTGCCAGGTCATTTCACCCCAGGCCTGGATTTTGCCTGGAAATTTTGAAAATCTGCCTGGACAAACCTGG
>JAQGBE010001484.1:0-10998 GCA_034698225.1 Scheloribates latipes | reverse complement strand
GATAGATCACCATGATTAATAGCCGAGGCATCGATATAGAGCGCCATCGCGTTATCCTGCATGGTTATTGCTGGCAATGAAATGAACAAGGTGAATACCGAAATAATAATCTCGCTCCAAACTCACGGTCACAGACAGACATGCAGTTAATTCTGATCAGTCCGTAATAATGCCAGATCTGGTCCATGGTCAGCTCTACCTTGCACACTTTCCTCATCTGATAGATGAGTTGTCTGCCAAAGATGTCGACCCCGATGTTCTTGCGTCTGTCAATGCTGTCTTCGTGTGATAGGAGTTCGTCGAACCTCCTGGTCTGGTCGTCCCACAGTCGGTACACCTTTTTGGTGGACTGCGTGTCAAACATCGCTTTGAGGATCAGTCGTAACAATAGCCGCGAATATGTCCCGAAATTCAATCCTCGCATTTGCTGAAGTAGTTTGCACTCATTGAACCTATTGGTAGATGACTCAGGTTATTGTTTTGAGTTTCAGCGATGCCCAAAGTGTCTGTGCCCTAAACTGAGCATAATGCATTTTGTTTGGCTCGAATCGGCCCACCAGTCCTCGAGATAACGCTATCCGACGCTTTTATGTGCCGGACTATCAATCGGTGCGATTGGACCGGTTCTCGAGGAAGCGCTCTTCAGCCACACTGAGTGCGGACAGACTCGCTCTCACACATCGGTCTCAAGGCTATCACTGCTAACCCGGAATGTGGTTTAATGCACAGGTATTGCAGAGCACAACACAACACCTGTCGTTCTGTCTGTCTGTGTCTGTCTCTCTCCCTCTCACTCTCACACCACTCGACTCGTCCCCAATCTCTCGCACAGCACTCTCTTATAACTGGTGCACATTCCTTGAGCTCAATGTTATATTTACATTCAAATTCTAGGCCTTCTAATCGATTCGAATTGGTTTAAGTGTTGAATAATAATCTGTTCGCTATTGTTATCATTAAATCCAATATTCATCTACACGTTATGCGATCTAATTAGAAATAGAATCTCTATTTTCCTACCAATTAGTTGACTAATAAAATGAATAATAAAATGATAAACCCATTGGACAGACCTCGTTTCAAAATGTAATAAAGAATTTTTAAGAAATTACTTTAAATCACACGTAAATACCCTGAACACAACATAGTCCTCACTGATTTGTTTTTCTATCTATGAACTAATCAACGGACCTTGGGCATCGCTTATTGAGCAAGGTAACAAATTTACTTGTGAATGTCCTTCCAGTCGGCCATTTGGCACTTTTTGGAGCAGTATTCGACCATGTTGCAATGACTGCATCGCTCTAATAAACTATTAATTGGACGAGAATATTGAGAATAAGCAAGACAGTCTTCACTTACCTCTCTTTGAGACAATAATGGCATCGATTGTCTCGCTCTTCGTCGTTGACTTGCAGGACAAAGGGCTGACAGCCATCCATCACCAGATCACCAGGCTCATACACCTTGTCCATTGTGCTCCAGTCAAGTCAATTGTTTTGCATTCTGTGAATACTAATAAATCAAATTCCGACGCCAAATGACAAAAAGGATGTCACCAGTAATATGCGAGTTGGCATGACTTGACACTAGTCAACAAGGTGATGTGGTGAAAAATTAATATAGATTGGAAACAGCAAGGCTAATTGGCAGAAAACATGTTACATTTCATCTATGACAAATTGAAAATTGAATAACAAACTTTATCACGTTCCAAGTATATGGTTGTATATCAGGCATGCCGAATGACTTGATTGCTAGGGGGGTAAATTTTGCCTTGCCCATAGGAAACAATGTTAAGGATTTTTGTGGCTCTAGAGGGGGGTTTTAGAGGGGGGTTTCAGTACCAAAGTACGTCCAGAAAAAACGTCACGGGGATAATAGGGGCAAGTCAGTTGAATTAGCTTTTTTTAAGCTTGAAAATAGTCTAATTTAGCTAAATTTAGCCGATTTAAGCTATAATTAGGCCCTATTCGGCATGTCTGGTTGTATGTGGTTTGTGAAAATTGATAATTAATTTTGACAAGGTGAGATAAACGTGTAGATAAATAATGACAAAATTAAATAGATTCAATTGGAG
The DNA here is from genome assembly GCA_034698225.1 of Scheloribates latipes. NCBI lineage: Eukaryota > Metazoa > Arthropoda > Arachnida > Sarcoptiformes > Scheloribatidae > Scheloribates > Scheloribates pallidulus. Next base: position 8,918 of record JAQGBE010001484.1, on the reverse strand, counting down.
AGAATGAGACGGACGAGATTGAATTTAATGTGAGCCATAAGTAAATGTGATAATCCGTGTGTTGTATGCGGTGATTGATCTTTCATGGAATTTTGTTTGCAAGGTTATTATTAAAAGAAGGCTCTGGTAGTGAGAAAAGTGGTCGACTGGCGAAATGCGCTGATCTCGTGGACCGAGTTTGTCAACAGTTGAATGGACGCAATTCCGCCGCCGGGGGCGTCGAGAATAACTCCAATCGATGTATGAGACGGTCGGCTGTTCTTCTGGTGTTGTGATCGTTCGCATCGCTCTATTGTAGTGAATGGTGGACTCAATTTCACCAAGATTACTCACATTTTTACCTGATATGCAATGTTAGATTAGGATCGTTTTTGCACCTGGACCATCTGTCAATATAAATTGCACTAACAATAAATTTATTAATGATTTATTATACAATTATAAATGTTATTCAACAAATAAATAACCTTAAGATTACAATCAGAACAATACAATGATGATTGAGCTGTCAATTTATGACGACTCAAAAATCTTCAAAAGTAGCAAAACTGATAGCGAAATAATCTATAGATTCGAGTCAATATGAAAAAAATGATAGAAATTAGTTTTCCAATACCAAAATCTACTTACTTCGTAATATTTAAAATAATTGAATGTGAATAAAAACCAGCAAGTGAAGCCAATCTTCTTGTTGGCCAATCGCTCGGTGAATATTGATAACTAAAATAATTGTTGCGCAATAAATAAATAGATAAAATGACTATGCATTTAATGTACAGACAACTCAAATTCTAAATACCCTAAAACTATTGTAACTTTATAATTCATACTAGTTTCATTCATAAGAAAGTGTTCCTCACTTAAATACTTAACACTGTCTATTTAACAAGTTACAGTAGATTTAGGGTATTTAGAATTTGAGTTGTCTGTACAATAATTTACCTTGTTCATTAGTTTGAGTCGTACTAGACTTCCAATTCTTTTTGAACGCGAATATTCGACAATAAATGAATGAAATATTTTATATGATTTGTTGGCCATTGTATTGAGTGAACAGACTTTGCTGAAGAATATATTGTATTGAAATGACGTCAGAATTATTGCGTAAATAAATATAATTTCAATAATTAAATTATTGTTAACAATAACGATATATATCAGTAAAATTATAATAAACCCTAAGAGTAGCCAAATAATGAACAAGAATTTAGACCAATAAGTGGTGTTATATTCATCGATCTCACGGTATATACAGTCATAGGAATACAGAATATTCTGTATGTCTGCGATTGGCGTTTGTCGTCTCATTTGTTTGAGTCTATCATTTAGTGACTCGATTTTCAGTGAGAGATAATCACTAATTACTGACAAATATAACATTTGAAAGAAAATGACATTGGTCATATAGTAACAAGACAAGGATAATGCTATGCCCGACCATACGCCAATTGTCAACGTGATCAGAATTGGCTCGTTAATGGCGAAAAGCACAAAAACAAAGAGAAATGGAGTTATAATTATGATGTAATTGTTGTTAAACTCCAGACACGCGAAGAAAATCTTGTATTTCAAGAGTCGTTTGATATGCTTTTCGTCATAGAGTCCAACACTGAAAGGACTGACCGAACCCGACATCACACGAAAGACCCGAACAAATGTCGGTTCAATACCTCTTTTATAGTTGTAATAGTAATTCAATTGCGATGTGATTACCATAATTGTCGCGATACCAAGAAGAGGATTTAAATGGCTTTTGAGACCAATGTAATGGCCATAATCACCCACAATCAGCAAGTAGTCCAAGTCGTCAGTAAGCAATCCAACGATTCTCATCAATAGGAACAACGAACAGGTGATTAATTTTACAATCGGATGGTTGAGTTTACTTCTCTTCGGTCTCTCACTGACAGATGTCGGACATAACCCGATCTCATAAAGTAAGTCATCCACTGATGGGATGACCAGCTCTTCGGGTAATACAACATTGATATCCATTTCTGGCTTTCGCTCACGATTTGAGACTCGAATGATGTTTTGCAAGCTTTGTTTTCCAATTATGCATTTGATTGATGATTCCCAGAACAAAACTAAAAATTATTATTGCTTTATTGTCTCTTTATTTTATTAATGCTATTTTGAATTTTTTGATAAATTGTATATTATGCTCAGCGATGTGCAAGGCAAGTTCCACAGCTAGTAAATATATTGGTTTAACTTTGGACGTTGAATGGCATACCCTAAACGCAAATGACTCCCCCCCCCATGATCAAGTTGCTAAAATTCAATCTAATGCGAGATTCGCGACTTGGTCAGTTTTGAATAATTTGTTAATTGCAGCATTTCAACAAATATACACCCATGTTTTCGCCACATATAGCAGATGTCTCTTCTATAGCATAAACAAATCTAATAATATAGTAGAATAACAAGTATATTGCTTGAAAAATATATTCTAATAGTGTTTGAGAGACAATAGCCAAGGTCAATAGTACAGGTAGATTATCGATATCCAATAATGATTCCAATGATAGACTGGCATAAAATACATTGATTTCTGTGCTTGGCAGAATTATCGATTTTCACAAAACTTGACTATCATATCGTTTGGAAGGAATTTTCAAAATTCGAATCACAACTCGTAAGTCATGTAATGTCTGGACAGCACTGAAGATGTGGCACCAAAGAAATATGACTGAAGATGTGGCTTTCTAATAAATTGAACTAGTATTATGAATTATAAAGTTACAGCATTTCTACCGTAAAACGATTGTGAATTGACTGTACACAAAAATATCCAAATTATTTGTTTTATTGCAAAATTATTTTATTTATTGCTTCGAATGTCTTATTTCTTCTTCATCAATTTGTAGATGATGATGGCCATGAGCTAAATTAATTATAGATGATTTAGAACGGTTGCATTGTTAAAGTAAATGGCAGATTAACTTGCTCAATAGTAGAATTAAGTGCACTTACCATGACAATCTGTACAATAATGAGTGGAAATGTTGACCAACAATATCCAAGTTGACCCAACATATAGCCGCCGATTGCCGGCCCGACGGCTGACCTGCAAAAACATGCGTTGAGTGGACAGAGAGCCAGACTCGACATACCCTATGGCGTACGCCGACGAGAATATACCGGCCAATACGGCGTATGTGGACATGTCGTCGGCCATAGGACGGCCAGAATTACTGTCGAAGATATGCATTCAATCGAAATCGATAGTAACAACAACATTGCTCACAATATTTCTCGGTATCCCTGGATAAAGCTGCCTATAAATTGGCCACCCAGTCCTATACCAAGGAATACTTGACCGATAATTACCATAATCAAGTTGCTAGTTACAGATAAAAAGCTGTTGATTATGTGAGGTTTGCAGTGATTATCATACGATTCGATGTTTAGGAACGGAAGTGGACCGACGATAACGAAGCAAACGACTGATGCGAGACATCCGACGACACACAACGGGTAACAGTCATTCATTTTGTCGCCCAAATAGCCGAACACTTGACTGACCAGAGTATAGGTTAGACCGAAGAGCAAGAATATGCCGCCTTTGCTCGATGGCGACAGCAGTTCAATCTGTTAGGATAAATAAGAGCAAGATTATTGATCAGCCATTCATTTGCAGTTTTACCGAGGACAGATGGAGATCAAGGGTGGCCTCATTGAAACCTATGAGAAGTGCCGAGTTTATGGTGATCATCACACATAGGCTGAAGCCTACATTGGTGAGCAAGGTGGTCACGCCAGTGTTCGATTTACTACCTCTTTCAATATCTAGAACATTTGACCATGATCATATTGTTATTAAATTTAGATGAATGGTTTGGATGTCAGACTCACGTTTGGAAGGAAAGGTTAGTTTGACGACAATCGATGATATGAGGAGAAGCGCACCGAACACCCAGAATGGGGCACTGAAGCCGATGCCCAGGTAATGCTCTCCTAACTAGGATCGCCAAGATGATTAGATGGGCGGCTGCACTGGTTCCAATTGTCAGACTAACCTGGTTGAGAACACCTCCTAATGCCGGTCCGATAATCATTCCTAATCCATAAAACATTTCAGTCGTTGCCTTGAATTGTGATGAAAAATGATTGAACTCATCAATGATCTGTTGGCCAACAAGTTCTTGCAAGAGCTCACAAAAAGTTTGGACATCTTATCGGGAAAGTCCTCGAAGATAATTGTCCAGACACAGGTGAAGACTGACGCGGCACCCAAGCCTTCGATCGTACGGAACAACATCGGCAACACAATACTGACCGCTCCATTGGGAGTCCATTCAAGCAATCTGTTGGAATGAGCAAGATAATGATCGTGTTGCTTTGGAACAAGAGTGATTACCCCATCAAAGAGTTGCCTAATCCCGCGACCAGTATTCCAAAAGCCAATCCGGTCTTTGGACTGAACCTTGTAGTCTATCAGATTGGCTAATGTAAATATTGATAGTGAGCATGGTCATTCACCAGTTTGCCGAATATTGGCGAACCGACGATAACAGCGATCTGGTATTGTGAAACAATGAGGCCGATCCATAGTTCAGACACGTCTTTCGATTTAGCCTGGTTAACATTGGTCAATTAATGTTAACTAGATACTAAATCCAATTGACCTTGCTGGGAAAGAATGGCGCCAACAGTGAATACCCAGAGCCGACAGCCAACATGGAGAAACATAGGAAGAATATGACCAAGCTCGACTTGGAGGTGCTCAGCCGTTGTCTGGCAACGAGCGGTCGTTCTTCATCGGCACCGGTCGTCGTGTGACAGGTCTGTCCCAAACCGAGTCTAACGCTCCGACAACTCTCCACTAAACTCATTCTCTGTTCGTAAACACCAATACTTTGTATAAATTGATTAAAACTTTATGAAAATACTTGAAAACATAATTATCGTTAGAAAACAATTTCATAACAATTTATAAAACTTGAATAAAATTGAGTTATCTATCAAAACGAATTCCAAACGAGTACACAACTGTTTCAGTTTAGAGTCTGATCTGGGTTTAGGGTTTTTACTATCGATCCAAAACTTAAATATTGAGACGAATATCGATTTTATCAGTAATTAAGCCAAAGATCTGACAAATCAGTGAACGAGTAATTTCCTGAATGTCATCACGAGCTGAGAGAGTCTGCAGACTTTCAAACGTCTTCATCACTAACCTAGCATTTTATGCTCGAAAGTCTTGTGTCTCTGTTGAGGAGGTATTGCACCGATTGAGACAACTGTTTGTATTGAATCGTTATCTTCTGTTATCATTGCAGAACATTTTCCTTCGACTTATAAATATTTGTCGAAACTTTTGGTGCAAATCATTAACAATAATCGATTTTGTTTACTAATTATTCTATATTATTAATAACTATATTTCAACTACAAGATGTAAAATTACCTTAAAATTCACTGGATCGGCTAAATGCCGTGAACATTAGGGTAGATTGTTTTGAGAAAGACTGAATGAACTCAATAAAGTATTTTATTAGAACTCAATAGCTTAAACAATTTAGTTTTAGATTGTGGACTTGTAAATGGAATTGAGCAAGATGTATGTTTTGGTCACATTGGCCAGAAAGAGATAGAACTCGTATGAATTGAGTGGAAATAAGTCGAGACAATAGAAGCCAATGTCGGGTCCGCTCAACCGCTCTATGAATGCCATTGTCTTCAGTCGCTGTTTGGCAGTCATTCGGCTTTCAGTCATAAATCGGTACAAATATTTCAGTGGCTTTCGGGCCGAATGACTGATTCGCGAAGCGATCAGATATGTCACGAAATTGCCCGTAAAACCGAAGAATAAGAAGAATGCGGACACCATTCTTGCGATTATCAAGATATTATTGTTGTGAATTATATTGACCAGAATCATAAACAGCGGAGTGACAAAATAATAGACGCAGAATATAGCCCATTTCATCAGGCTATTGATTTCATAGATAATCTTGCTGAGTTGAGTGTGCTCTTTTACATAGACTTGGTGTGATGAACAATTGATCTGATATGACATAACCATTTTGGTATTGATTTCTATCATTTTGTATTTAATATATATGCAGACAAACAGTGAACATATAATTAGCATGCCAAATGCAAAGATTATCTGCACAACTATTGGATATATCAATATGTTCCATAAAATGGTCATGGTAATAGTGAATTCGGATTTAAAATCCAAGTATTGAACCACGGTCAAAATCAAAATTGACATGCAGCTTGACAAAGAAACAAGAACACCTAGTTCGATTGATAAAATCTTGCCAGCTATTATTGTCGATCTCAATAGTATATTTTTATGGTGAATATTCAGTTGCAATAAATTACCTTTCATAAAGTTAATGATGCAATTATACACTGGGTTTTCGTATTTGACCTCAAGTTCTTGCCATACCAGCAAAAGCAGTGAGAAACATATGATTAGCATTGCGAAACTGAATAGCAAACTCCTTAGCAAGAAGTTTTCAATAGTATCTTGGTCAGCCAACAAATGAGTTGGATTACACATTATGGATAATAGCCATTTATAAGGGAAAATAGCCGTGATCATAAATCTAAGAAAGGTGATAAATCCGCACAGTGACATGACCCTGCACACCACCAATCTCTTTGTACTGAGTTTCTTATCCTCGTATTCATTGAGATTCTTGTGCACCAATAGACCAACTCTGCCACAAACCTGGAAAAATTTTGTGAACAGTTTGTTAAGCACATCCTCATTGAACTTAGTGGACAAATACGAATGAAATCTAATACGGGATTCGCGCCTTATCTTGGTCAGTTTTGAATTACTAGCCAATGGCAGCATTTTAACAAGTTTATTCCCCATAGAAAGCAAATGTCTCTTTTCTAGCAAACAATCTAATAAAGAATCTAATGTAACAATAATATAGTAGAATAGACATAGTATAGTACAACAATGCCTGTAGAATAACAGGCATTGTTGAAAAAATCTAATAATGTTTGAGAGACAATAGCGAAGGTCAATTGTACAGGTAGATTATCGATATCCAATAATGATTCCAATGAAAGATTGGCATAAAATACATTAATTTGTTCACTTGGGCAAAATTATCGATATTTATTAAAATCAAAAATACAAATTTTGAAATTATCACCAAGATTTAAGTGACGTAAGAAGCGAGTCTGAAAACATGATTATCATATCTGTACCGGTTTATCGAATAACGGTTTTACTATAAAATAATTGTAAAAAATATTTTGACATGAATAATATTTTCACATTAACAAAACATTTCATTTGATGAGCAAATGTGCTAGTGCATTGTGTAGATTGTACAGGTAGAATATTGACTCCCAATATTCATTGCGATTTTAATTATGGTCTCATTTCAGTGATAAAATGTCAATATTATCGATATTTTTTTTAATAATCAGAATTCTCGATGGCTTTAGAATTATTATTATCAATGTTCTAATCAAAATGAAGCCATGAATCCAATCGAATCTCACGATTATCTCCTTTGAAAGCATTTTTCAAAATTCGAATCACAACTCGTAAGTCATGTGATGTCCGGACAGTACTGGAAAACAGGTATCCAAACCACCAGAAGGCTGGCCCTCAGTCTGTCACCTAATTAACGGTGTGATTATCATAGAGCAATTAGCATGCTAACTAGGCCTGTTGTAATTAAGACTACCCAATTCATGCGAGGTGTGGACCCAAAACGATTCCCACACTGAACAAAATTGAAAACATCTAATCGACTGTTTATTCAATTTGCAAGAACTGATTGTAAGTCTTGTTTCGAGTCCAACCTCTTTAGGAAATTGTGTAATGAATAGTGGCGTTCAATACCGGCTTAACTCGCATAACAATCGCATATTTAATCACATTTTTATCTATGAAAAACGGCGTATGAATAGATTGATAACGAACTCAATTTACTGCTCGAATAATTAGTTCCTTGTTTAGTGTGTTCTGTTGGACGGCGAAGACTTCGTTCAGTGCACAGTCAGGCTCTGATTGCAAGTGCAAAGTCTGGGTCTTTGATTGCAATCGCAGTTAAGGAAAAATCTTTGGCTTATATTTAGGTTCTTGTCATTCAAGGCTCTGTCGTTCGGTCTCTTCTATAACTGGATTTTTAATTTTATGTCCGATTTATAGCCAAGTTTTGTAATTCTTTTTATTTACTGAATTATATGTGACACTTGTGTTCGACTACTCTTGCAATCGAGTGACTACTTCTGTACTCCTGTACGACACATACGAGGAAAGAGTCTTTAAACCGGCTCTTGAGTGCAGTTTTCACTGGTTTTTCAGTGCAATTAAATGCAGATTTAATTTGATTCCACTTTTTCCGTACAAAATGTCGAGAATTTAAACTATTTTTCGTTGTTATTGAATATTAAATCGCAAATATTTGTGCCGATTGTGAATTGTTTGCCGAATTTTAAACTTGGTTATTGTGCCAAACAGTCTAATAATAACGTTGTCCAACACTTAAATTGCAACACAATTATCAATGTGACTTGTTGGAATTAGTGTCATGTTAACTTGTTTGTTGGCCCAGACTGTCAAACAATAGACATTCTAGCTCAGTTTTGTCAACTGAACTTGATAAAACATAATAATAAAGTCTGTGATTTACGTCGTGTGTGTGTGTGTGTTCGATAAAAGTGAGCTTGTCACATTTGCCAACACTCAGCTTAACTGTTCTTGTTTACTATCAGCAGATGCATTGTTTCCATTAACAATAGCACATAATCTAGCTGGATTGCTCAACATTTGCAGTCTTGTTTAGTTAAATATTTATTGAGTGAGTGGAATAATAAACGAAACAGTGATTCAACTCATTCCAAGTGATAACCAGGTCTTCCGTCGCATGCAAATGCCAATCGCAAACCAGGCAAAAGTGAAACCAACGACTTATCCGCACTTCACA